>JANXJC010000059.1:13111737-13129018 GCA_027564655.1 Leptodon cayanensis
GCTCGGCCTGGGCCAGCGGCGGGTCCGGCTTGGAGCCGGGGAAGCTTCCAGCAGCTTCTCACAGGAGCCGGCCCTGCAGCCCCTCACCCACCACCAAAAATAACCTGCACCACACAACCCCATAACAGACTGGATTAAAAAAAATAGAGAACCGAGACATAATCCTGAAGCAGTTACACCAGAAGAAAAGCAGCACACCAGGATTACTGGAACCACAGGCACTGTTGAACAATTTGAACAACCTTTTGTAGAATAATGCATATGCCTTTCCCCCAGATTTTTGGGTCTGCTCATACAGGCTCGTGCAAAGACACCTCAAAATTAGTCAGCTTCAAGGGTACCCTCCTTGAGTTTTTCTCTGCAAATTTGTGAGGTATTTATTTATTTATTTACAAGAAAGCTGAGGTTTTAAGCTACAGTGGTTAACAACATTTCAACAGAAATTCCTATTTTCTTTGACAAAAATTGCTATGTTGGTATAAAACATCTTCAGACATCAATAAATTCCAAGACTTCTTTTTTCAGGAAAATTTCTTCTTTCAAACGTAATTTTTTGACTAGCAAATAAAATGAAGGTATCTCAGTCACCTAATTGCCAGACACATGGACTCAAGTCCTTCTTGGCAGTGAGGTAGAGCCTCACTAAAACTAACTAGCTAAAGGCAACAGCACTTCATTTTGATAATTCTCAGTGTTGCTCCAACACATAACAAAATAATAGTAATAATAATAACAACAAATAAGTTATTTTACAAATAGAGTTTTACCCAGCTTGTTTGGTAGCCATAGCATATTCACTTAGGCTGATGATGACTTTTTCTACTAAACACTCACTACTCAACCTGCCAACTCTGTCTTGTCCACATTACCCCAGTGCGTAATAATGGCCCCATTAATGAGAATATATGGATGTCTTCTCAGAGCTGAATTCAAGATAACACACATATATATCCGCTGTCAAACTAGTAGAAAAGTTATGCATTGAAATAATGAATAAGGTGACTAGCAGACCGTTTATTTTCTTGTTTGTCCTGCTTTTTTTCCACTAATTGTGTTTCAAAAATTTGTTAAGCATTAGGAAATTATGCAGTTGGATTTCACTGAGTCTTTCAATTTTCAGAGTTTAAAAGTGCTTTCCCACACTATTTTAGTGCCTGGAGGCCTTAAATTGACAAGATTTTTTTCATTTTGAGACACTGGTATTAACATAAAAGATCAATTTTCAGCCCTTTTTGTGATTGGAAATAATTAATACACAAAATAATTTTAAGAGGCATAAATATCCTCTCTCTTACACAAGCTTACAGAAGTGTAAAAAAAAGTGTCCAGTGAAGTCAGTGAAGTTATATTACACTAACAGCAAATTAAATGCAACAAGATTTTCACCCTCAGATACTGGAACCTTGATGAAAACTAGCAGTTTCATCTTAGTGATTTTTTTTTCATATGTTTGAGATATTGGTGTTTATTTCTGTGTGACCTGGCTCATCCAACAGGCCATGAACCACACAATATACACTACTTCCACTTTTGTACCAAGTAATATATTTCATTAGTCAAAGGTAAGTATTTTCAGAACCAATCAGATATAATTCCGTGAGTTTTAAAAGCAAGATATCAGCTGTTTCATGATTTTCACTCTTCAGTCTCTTGAAAATCACACCTGCAGGATAAAAAGGCTATGAGAGTCAGATGCCTATAACTGATTCAGTTTCTTTTATATTTACATGTAAGAACATTTATATGATGCAATTACATTTTAATATTTTAACCATTAAGAGTGATGAAGACTGTGATTTAAATATCTAAAATAATTCCAATATTCTTGGAAATAGACTTTGCCTTAAAGCTCAAAGATAATGTTTTATTGCTGGAAAATGAAAGACAGAAAATATTTTCATTTCTTGTCAAAAAGAGGTCAGGTTTTAGATATTGTCTTGTCCAATATGGACTTTGCTAGGCACAGCATGAAATGAAGCTCACCTTGGAGTTCAGTCATTAATTCTCAAGAATATTATAACGGTATAAAACAAGAATGGATCATTTCTCCAAGCTTCAGCTTTTACTCCCACAGTTCCCAAGCTAATGTGTTTATATTTCCAGAGTAGTATTTCAGACCTAAAAGACCTTGCCACATTCAGACTTGATACCATCTCTCCGTAATGCATTCACAATAGCTACACCTTGGCTGGCATTTGGATCACTAGGCAATTCTTATAGTTTTAGAAAAACATAGGTTGTCCATTGCACCTGAAATGTCCCACCCTCTATCCTAGAGGGAAATGTCCAACCATATCCTAGAGTTGCCCACTCAGTGGACATAGAGAGAAAAGAACTTCTTGGTTTTTTGTGGTTTTCCACATAGGTCTCGTAAAGAAACATGCCTGGCAACACTTTCAGTCTAGGGTATCAGAAGAGCAGTCATTAATTTCTGCCCTCAGGAATATGCTATAGGAATAGTTTGCTTTCACTGAGCTTTTAGCTTCATTGCTGCCTACAATTCCTTACTGTTGTCAGCAGCCCTTTTTAATTAGATGTTTAGGTGCAGTTCCACCTCATTTTTCAGAAAATGTCAGATATTTTCCCTTTTGTTACAACTATTTTTCACTCACATTTCCTCCAACACTTCAAGAGCTAGTGAGAAAGAATCTATTAAATAAAGCATTAGAGTAACCCAATGGTTTCCAGGTCTTTTCTTTCTATAGTGGGTGCTTTAGTGAAGTGGGAAATTCAAATTTCTTCAAAACACGAAGGATGACAGATGCAGTCTTCTAACTGTTTAAAACTCAAAGTAAAATTTAGATTAAAACGATTTTGGTTTTTTATGTGAGAATGTCCCTTTTTTATTCACTTACTCATTCACCCACTTTCATGGACATAGCAGATAACATACACAGAGTACAGTAAAAAGGATAACAATCCACTTTTTGCTTCTCTACAGAGGGAGTGTAGATCTTTTTGGATAAGGGGGTTGGCATACAAATGTGCATACGTCAGGGGAATGGATAAGATTCTCATACTCCCTGTAAGAAGGCTGGATGCCTGGGGACCTAGGTACACTTCTGATACAAAAGCACATAGATCCTAGGAAATAAATGAGTAGAATGGGAGCAGGAGCCTATAAGTTTGTATGAAGTCACTGAGCCACGTGTCATTGGAATTAGAGATGTGATGGGGTAGCTTGCATGATTGGGGAGCTGCAACAGAGGGTTACAGATTCTTAAGGAAAGAAGGGCAAGGAAAATGAGAAGTGAGAATGCACTAAACACAAACATGAGGCTAAAATTCATGGACATCTGCTGTGGAGTGGGTAACAGTCCTTTGGAGAGTTTATTTGTCAAGATCAGCTAAGAAATCAACAAAGTGGGGGGATCATGCATGGTGGGCATCTGCTACAGAGCCCAATCAAGAAGAGGAAGTAAACAAAGCCTTTTTAAAGCAACTGGAAAGATGCTCACAATTACAGTCTTTGGCTCTCATAGAGGACTTTAGCAACCATGACATCTGCTGGGAGGGCAAGATAGCATAGCACAAACAATCTGGAATATTTCTGAAATGTTGTTTTGATGAAGATTTTGCATGAACAGATTAAAGGATGAGCTCTTCCTGACCTGGCACACAGAAAGAAAGAACTGGTTGAGAATGTGGTAGTCAATGGCAGCTGGGTCCAAAGCAGATGATGGAGAAGATGTTAAGATTCTGTGAAAAGTGAGTAAAGCAACAAGCAGACCAAACCCCTCAGCTTTCGGAAGACCCAAGCTTGTTCAAGACACTTATGATCCTGTGCATCAGAGCCCTAAGTGTACCAATAGGCTTTGCCTGCCAATCGACCTTGGGGTCTGGCTGCCCATGCTCCAGACAGCTCTGTGACAGCCCAGCTGAGTGTCATGGGATCACACAGCTTGGAAAGAACTGGGACATAGACCATGAGGTGATGTCTCCCACTTTGCTTTGGAGCTGTATTTAAGCTTAAGTCCTATCCTTTGTTCTTTCCCTAAGCTACATTGCAGATATACATTTTCCCACCAGGTACCTCACTGATCCTTAACCTGACCTGTTTACTTGACTCCTTAGCTGAATCTCGGACCTCCCCTGTCAATGCAGCCTTGCCAGGTGATCACTGGGCTCTGGACCTGACTCCTCACCTTGGTTGGCTTGATAATTGCTGGGCAATGGCAGGGTCTTGTCCCTGTCCTGGCCTCACTGGGGTGCTGTGGGAGGGTGTCCTGTCAGCGGCAGCACTGCCCTGCCAGCACGGTGGGTGCCTGTGGCTCCCAGCTCATCCTCCTCTGTGGGGCAACCCCACTCTGGCTGCTCCTCGACAGCTGAAACAACTGGCTCTGTGAGTGAGAGGAGAGCAACGGGTTTTTGTTTACTTTGACTTTAGCCAGGCTTTTGACATGATCTACCCATAACATCCTTGCTGTAAAGTTAGAGATGTGGACTGGTTGAGTGGAAAACCAACTGAATCATAAGGCTGAAAAAGTAGGAGTCAACAGTGAAAAGTCCAGCCAGGCACTTGTTAGAAAAAGAGTTCCTCAAGTGACAATAAAGGACTAATGCTGTTTAAAGACATCATCAGTGATCGGTGTCACAGACCAGAATGCACCCCTGCAAGCTGTAGCAAAAACATATAGGGATATGCTGAGGACAGGACTGCCATTCAGAGATACTTTAATGGGCTTCACAAATGGGCCTACAAAATCCTCATGAAGCTCAGCAAAGGCAAATTCAAAGTTCTGCGCCTGAGACATCAGCAACAGGCTTCAGTATAAGCTAGGGACTGCCTGGATAAAAAAGTATCTCTGTAGAAATAGGACCTGGGGTTCCCAGGGGACAGAACGTTGGAAGTGAGTCAACTGCCTGCCAAGTGAGGGCTAACTGCATACCAGTCTCCATATCGGGCTGCGAGGGTGAAGCCAGAATACTGAGGAAAATTATTACCCCCACCCCCAGTCTCAGCACTGGTAAGGCTACAGCGTGAACACTGGGCTCTTATGGTTTTGAGTCCGCAGTACAAAAAAAGATTTTGACAGAATGAAGATAGTCTGGAAGAGGGCTGCTGAGCGGGTTGGGGGACTGAAGCATATGACATACACAGGCTGAGGAAGTAGGATTTATTTAGGCTGAAGAAGAGAAAGACCCAGGGGAGTCTAACTGCAGTTTCCCACCATACTCCAGGGGTTTTATATAGATGAGTCCTCTGCGAAGTACCCTTTCTCGCAGAAAAAGCAAGAGATGACATCCAACTTGCAAAAAGGGAAATTCATATTGGACATATAGAAGAGAACCACTCTTCCTAGTGAGGGTGGTTAAACACTGGAATAGGTTGCCCAGAGAAGATGTTAAACACTTGGAGCTTTTCAGAACTGAACCGAACAAGGTCCTGATTGAACTTTGAAGTTAAATCCTGTTTTGAACAGGACCTCGGACTAGATGACCTCCAGATATACCCTCGAACTCATGTTTTTCTTTGATCATATGATCAACATCAAATTGTATTAACTGTAAGTACTCTTCCTTCACTTAATAGCGAAGATAGTATTCCTGAGAGCTAATGATCTTGTTGCCATCTAGATCTCTTAAAATAAGAGATCTGGGTGTTTAGGTGAGTGCTATAAATGTCTGACAGCTTCAGTCTAACACTGTAGAAGGGAGACAAATTTTTGCATTTAATTTTGCAGACGTACAGCTTGGTAGCAGAATTCACTGGGTTCAATTGACCAGGAAGACTGATGTTTTTCTGAGCGTTACCGAGTAATAAAACAGAATCCTATAAGTACTTTCTGTACTGGAAAAACATGCCTGAGTGCTTACATGCAGACAAGTAGCTATTTCGAGAAGTTTATCAGCAATAGACAAGTTGTAGATGCAATTTAGAACTGTACAAAACAAGTTTTTACAGTTAAAGCTTCAGCAAGTAACCCTTTTAATTTAGAGTCAGATCCTGAATCTTCTTTGTATGTAAAGGACAATGAATATTTTTGTAAAGATGTAAGTGACTATTAATGAATATATTTCATTTACAGTAAAACTCAAGCAATTCAGCAGGGTTGGTGCCAACATTGGGCACTTGTGAAGAATCAGCAAGAAATAAAATTTCTTTTTATTTCTGACTTTTTTATTGTCAGTTATTTTCTCTTCCTTCCTTTCTACAGCAAATATGTAAATAGTAGCAAAAAAGTGCCAACAGATACAGTCTGAAGTCAAACAACATTTCTTTCAATCTATTTATTCTTCATCATCCACTTAACACAGCCAAATTGTGATAGGCGGTCCCAGAACTTGTTCACACCCTAGTAAGCAGCAAATGCATGATGAATGAGATTTAAAGCCATGAAATAAACAGCTGCCAAAATCAAAATAAGCAGAAGAAAAAACCTAAAGCCAACAAGGAATAGCAAGACTATGTATCTCAGTTCCATCATCCTGCAGCAATAATCAATTTGATAGATGAGAAATGTTTCAAAGATAATGCAGTGACAGTTTCTCAGGCAACTTTAAAGGAAAATTTAGAATTAAGAATGACTTTATGATTATAAACTGCAGCAATAACCTTAATGAGGTGATCACTCAGGAAGGAACATGGCAAGAAATCAAACAATAAGTTGCATGGTTTTATGAGCCTTTAACTATGGAAAATTAACTTACATTTCTTAGCATTGTAATGACAACAGTATGAAGTGGTAAGCACCCTGAATCAAAAAGCTACAGCATTGCAGAGTTAATACACGGAAAGACATTATCTGTCATGTTTTTTCAAAATATTTAATTAATTGTTCAAATACATTCAACTGTGTCATCCTTCGTCATGATTCAGAAATGCATATGGCATTTCCTGATTCCCAAGGAAATCAGTAGGAAATGTGTTCATTTTGTTCTGTGGTTTTCCAGTGGTGCTCTGGATTGCATAGGCACAAGATGGCAAGAATAGATTTTAACAACGTAACTGCACATCTGAAGATGCAAAACATTTTAAGTACAAGATAAATATCTAGTAGACATCGGAGACAGCACTGTAAATGCTTACAGCCTTAGAATCGCAAGCTGATAATGCTTAATTTAACGTTATTGTATGGCTGATTAATTTCTTCTTTTGAAGAAGGGAAGAACAAAGGAAGAATCCAAGAAGAAACAAGAAAAGTGCACATTATACATACTTAGCAATATTTGTAATACTGAATTCAATTTATCTTAAAAAATTATCAGCAGACTAGTAAGTACAGCCATATCTAGACTGTCTTGTTATGAAGTCTTTGAGACACTGTTCATTTACTCTTCATGATATCTTGGTTCCACAGAATACATATGGTATCATGAATCTGCCCCAGTTAAAATGCCAAAGGAAAAAAAAAGCAGCTTCAAGCACTCTATAGGACCCAATAGCTGAGGGTGTCCTACCCAGAATAGATCAAGTCTGCTGGCACATAAATGTGTTGGGAAGATAGTGTGGTAGAAGATCCAGCTTCTCCATCTTTCACCCATGACATGACTCTTCACAAGCTGTATGGCTTAGGCTGGATACTTAGCCTGATATGCTCAAAATCTTTGTAAGGATAAAAGGGACACACCTTAAATATAAAGCCAAGAATTTATTATTAGTATAATTGAAATCTCAGGTGTCTAGTCAAAGAATGATTATTAGTCCAAATTTAATTATTAGAATAAATAAATAACTTAAAGAAGATAATACTATTAAAGAAAAGAAAGATCAACAATAATAATAATCAGTTAACATTGTTACACACACATCCTTAGTGTTTACCCCTTTTTATGGTGTGCTTACCCTTCTGATGTCCCTTTCAATCCTGAGGCTGACGGTAAGTCTTCCCCAGCAAGCATAGGGATGGCTGAAGCAGGTAATGAGTTTTCTAGGTTCTTCACCAGTTTCTTCTTCCCCCTCTCCTTTCTCTTTTTTTGGGGGGGGGTATTCACCATGGTCGATTTCTATGTGTTTACTAAAGTGTTTCTAAACCTTGTTCTTTCTTCATTGATTTGCAATTCCATGTTACATCTAAATTTACTAGACATGATATTTTTTATGTATGTTAAATATGGTTTTGTTCTCTCTTTTTTTTTTGACTCCTAAAACTATTTTTGTGCAGCTCCTAGTCTCATTTCTGTAACTGACCATTGGTGAGCTGTTGATAAACTTGGGGTCTTTAGTTTCATCCTGTGCTTTGTTCCTTACCTTCTCATTGCTGTACTTCTGTACAACACAGCCTTGTGCCCTGATTTCTCAAGGTCTCTGCTATCAAATAGGCTTGTATACGCTGAATCATTATGTTGCAGTCATAAATACCTAATTTAGGCAGAATAGCTACTTGACTGCTGTCTGTATAAAGACTATGGTTGTACTGTAAAAAGATGCGAGGAGGTAAAAAGTAAAAAAAACATAGCCCTTGTAGCAACCTAGTCATTAGAAAAAAAACAACCAACCAACCCAACAAAAACCAAAAGAAAGCAAAGATCCATGCAGATCAAGAAAAGTTTAGACAAAGGAAGCCTGAGAAGCTTCAGTCCTGAGGCCTTGCAGACTCACTCCTGTTCTGGTAGTAGCAAAGGCAATGTATCATTGGGTTACAGATGCACCAACTTCAGTGAAACATGTTGTCTGAACAACCCTCCCGTTCGCTTCTGCAGGCTGCACGACCCGCTTGCCCTGACCCTTTTTCTTTCCATTCAAAGTCCAGTTGGCAGGAAGAATTATACCATTTAGCTGACATTTTTTTTGCTGCAAGCATATTTCTTGGAGCATGTCCATTCTGCTTTCAAATGAACTGGTCAGGACAGGCAGAAGGTATTTCTACTTGAATATTAAGCAAGTTTCACACTAGAAATTCCTCTCTGACTGTGTTATAACCACTACTGACTGCCTCCCATTCCTCAGTATCACCTTCTTATTTTTTTCTGTAGTAGATTTTTTTGTTTGTTTCTCTCTTAATAATTTAACACCCTGCCTCCTGATATCCTGCCCCTTGACCAGTATTGGCAGCATAGAGAGACTGACAACATCCTGCCCCCTTACCAACATTAGCAGTGTAGGCAGGATGCTGCCCATATTATTCATGTAAGGTATGATCCTCTCAAATCACACTGCCACTGTTGCAGCCAAGGGGGGCCGTGACTCTTACCCAAAAAGCGTTTGCACAACTGGCTGTTGCTGACAGATGCCCTGGACACCAAGTCTCCCTGGCTGTCCACCGGAGCCGTGGCATTGCTTACGATGCCATGTTTGCTCTCAGTGATGGGGTCAGTGGCCGTATGGGCACGTTGTTTCTCATCTTTCCTACTGCCTCAATAAAGCTTTATTTTATAACATGTCATCAGACTCCATTACTGTTCAGACCACATAATTACATCTGAATTAATAATGATTCTTTGATGAGACTGTTAGGATTTCAGTTATACTAACAGTAAGGTCTATAAGATGTGTTTCCTTTTTGCTCATAAGAACATGTTGAACATACAGACTATGGAGGCCATGCCTCCCTTAAGCTCTGAATGGGTCTTATCATGGAATTGTTACTTAAAATATGATGATGTCACCACCATGAGAGTTGTCATATCCTAATAATACTTATTTGCTGAAATTTAAGCATGTATTTGCATTGGTATGTTCTGGCTTGATACACATGCCTTTGAAGGTTGGGCAGAATATGAAGGACTTAGAACAGATCCTTCTCTGGTGTGTTTCCTCTTCACCTCCTATGTCACATCAGACTCGTGAAAAATTGGTTCTGAGATGCCAGCTTTGCCCTTGCTGAGAAAAGGGAACTTCGGTTTCAAAGCTCCATTTTGAGTATAAAATACTAAAGGACAGGTTGATAGAGGCTGAACTTTACAATGATCAAGTTCGCTTTACCTTAAATTCTTGTGTTTGTGGGTATATAGAACATGATAGCCTAAGGGAGTGCTTGCTTACCAGCCAAATTATTTCCAGTTTTGCAGGTTTATTTCCCCATCTAATAGAAAAATGTAGTGAAAATGAATACTGAGTGGCAGTGTTGAGTGTGAACAGAACATGAAGTAGTGGCATTCTTGGGCTAATGTGATATGAGTCTTATCATAACAGTAACTTTCTATCATGTCTTACTAGTCTTGCACAATGTTGAGTTAGCTGGTATTCTTTAATATAATTTGAATGTTAGTAATGGGATGAGACTTTTATTTTACCATAACAAATACCAGTGTAACATGATGGTGATACGACATGATGTAAAATTGCTAATAATACACTTTACAGTCCCTTTTCCTAACTGAAGACATTTTTGGTACAGCTAAACCTTTACTTTTCTAAGACCATGCTTGTATGTTTCTCGACGGCAAGAGAAATTATTCCCGGGGAGACAGAATTGGTTTTGCCCTTCTGACTACTTCTAAAACCTATTTCATGTCTTCAGTGTTTTTCTTATTTTTTTTAAAGATTGTTTTGAGAGGAAGGGTATGAGAAAAAATATTAATCAAACTGACTATCTTGTAAAGGATATATAACTATTAATTCTTGGCAAAATAAAAGCAATTTAGACACATGTAAAAAATGAAAAGTCTTAAAGATAACTTCTTTTACATAGACTTTATTTATTAATGGCACTTTTCAGCCTCAAATGAAGCCTGAATTTTTACCTGAACAAGTCTTTAACATTTGGTTTTGCTAAGCTATTAAATTCCAAAACAAAATTTTACTGGGATGGGGACTAAATATTAAAAAAAAATAAACAAAACCCCAAGCAGCTGATGACAGTGACATAATTATTTACACCAGAATTTTTCCTAAAATTGTAAATTTCTTACCATTTTATACTACTACTACTACTACTACTATTATTATTATTATTATTATTATTATTACACAACTGAAAAAAGGTAAGAGTTATCATGGAAAGGAATTGTCTAATGAGTTTCAATACACCTATATTATTAAAAACAAGTGTTGCACAGCAAGCTTGATTAAAGCTCTTCTTTGAGCATTTGACTTTGTGCCCCTATTAGAGTTTCTGTAAGTAAGACTATTTTTTGTCTGTATAACCCGTAATTAGCGACAAATTTTCTGTCAGTGCGAAAAACTTTTATGGGATGTATATACATCCCAATAATCCTGCATAAAGAAGTGAATGTTTTTCATTTTATTTCCATTACTTGTGATTCCAGAAATAATTATTAACTTTCATAGTATACTACTAATACTATTAGACTTGTATAAGTTTTTCTTGGAGAATTCTCAGCCAGACATACTGGTTAATCAGCACCTTACCCATGGGATTTAAGACTGCATTTGAACTTTCAGAACCTGTCTTTAATTTTCTTAAATTAAAACTAATTTCATTACTATGATCATTTATTCACAAATAATTCACAAGCACCATGAGCTGATCAGAGAATTCACAATGGCATTACTGATTTGGTTATCACCTGAATTAAGTCATTATCAAACACGATCCACTTCCAAGCAGCCAGACAAGGATAAAAAGAAGATATTTTAATTTTGACTAAGCAAGGAAAGAAAAAAAAAAATGATAGAACAGGGAAAACCAGGTGATAGAAATATTATAGTGAAACAGGTTAAATAATCCACAAGATACATTCTCATGCCTTGACATTGTTTAAATATGTGCATTATTTTTACTCTTTATTTGTACCTGTGAGATTATGCACAGCAGCATTTCCCTGAAGCAAATATACAACCATAAATGGAAAATATAACTAAAAAGTTGAAGGAACGAACCAAAGTTCAGACAATTCGAGGAATCCTACTGATGCCTGAGATCAAATAATTAGTAACTGAAACCTCAGGAGGTTTAAGAACAAGATTCTTCTAAGCCACCAGGTATCAGATCTAGCTCGGGTTTATGCAGGGTAAGCAACTTGTGTAAGGTATAGAGTCAGCACCACAGCTATGGCCCGCATGCTTATTTGACCCATGGAAGAGCACTTGAAATTCAATTTATTGAACTACTGCTGCTGAGGAGCAAGGGGTTGGGCTATTCTATATGAAGCAATGGCTAGAGATAGAACCAGGGAGAGGAGCAGTGAGAGGGAAGGCAAGGCAAGGGAAGGCAAAGCAAGGCAAAAGATGAGGAAAGCAGAGCAGAGAAAGAGAAGAAAAGAAGTAGTGTCCACTTTAAAAAGCTTGAAGAAAACAGACTGCTTTCAAGTTGCTTTTGGCTAGCAGTACCTAAAATAACAGCTAGACATCTAGTCTCTCAGACACAAAGCCCTTCTGTAATTCTAACACATAAGTGGTTTTCAAAATGCCGCTAGGCACTTACCTTCATCTTTAGTTGCCTACATACCTTTAACACAGCACTGTAAGCCTCCTTTAATTGCTCCTCTGAGTTTCCTACCTCACAACCATGCTGAGTGAATAAATGTATGGAGGATGTGAAGCAGTCTGATACCCTGGTAATGAGGGAAGAAGGAGCACAGAAATATCACAAATGGACAGACTAAAGAAAGCATTCTTAACTGCTTAAATGAAGCCTCCTGCTTTAGACCACCAGCAGCTTTAATCTCTCAGTGCTGTCAGAAAGACCAATAACCCTTTTGATCTGCCAGTGTATTCTTGAGTGCAGTTACTACCTAATTAGTACTGATGAAGGAGGGTTTAATTTGGAACAGAAGGTTTTGTGTGAATGATATTGCCCAGAGGAATTAGTTGTCCAGGATTTATCTTATGAAAGATTTATCTTATTTAGCTTTTAAATGTTTCCTGAAGGAAAATAGTTATACTCTATTACTATATAAAATATAGCAAAATATTTCCCACTAAAAATACAGTTTTGATATGAATTATAACAGAAAAAAAAAGAAATAAAAGGAAATGTGCTTTCAGCAGGCTCTGACCAGCTTCAATAATACTGACAAATGCTGTAGAACTAGAACACAAAGCCAGCAGGTCACAAAAAGCTTAAAAAGTACGGTCTAGCTCAAGTAAAATTTGACCTATCTTAAAAGCCAGCCACAGCAACAGGCAAATTTTAGGTGCCTACAGAATGCATCCATCCTAATGTTAGGTGCCTAAATCTTAGCTAGTCACTCTGGGCTCCCCTTGCTATCTATAGTATGAAATGGCCATTCTTAAATAATATTTTATCAAAACTGTTTCACTGGTTTACCTGAGAATAAGATAAACTGCACTCTGGAAGTTCTCCTTCTCACCTATTAGGGAGTCTAAATGAAATGTCGAAACTGGGAGAAATGAAACCACCTAGTCTTCCCAGACTTGAGCTCCCACACTTGATCCCCACCAGAATCTTGAACTTGCGGTAAACACTGAGGTATCCTAAGTTCTGTGCAAAGTGTGTCTCTTTAGCTAAGTCTAAAAACCAAAACTGGTGCAAAGACACCTCTTCGAGTCTTTCCCAAAGAAAAGCAGAGTAGATAGAGTGAGAGTTTCCAGGGACGTGTTTTGATCCACTCTGAAATCTCCTCCTGAAGAAAAGCAGGGTACTGTGTTGGTGGGCAGACTACTGTCCTTCCCAGAATAAAACAACCTTCCTTATTGGAGTAGCTGAAGACTGAGAAGATATGAGGACCCAAGCCTCGTTCACCCTGAGAGGATCCAAATACCTCTTTCCTACCTTCTAAGAGTCTTTCCAAGGTACCCATGGACAGATTAGTCTGGGTGAGGGTCCAGGAGGAGTGTGGGTACCTTGTGTCCTTCAGACTGACCTGGGGTCACCCTGCAGCCAAGAATCTGAGACTAATAGACCCAGATGGAGAACAAGCAGAGGGGAATGAGATTACATCTCAATGGATATCCCCCATGTTGAATTTATTTGCTTTTTCAATCATCTCAATGCATGAACAGTCCAAGGAGCACCCAGATTGGCACCCAGAACTCCTGCTGTCAGTTTTGTGTTCTAGCCTGTGAGCTACAAAAGCACAGCTTCTGCTTGTAGGCCACAAATACTTCTTTCAATGCTAAAAAAATTCATTCAGTATTTCATTCCAGTCTCAATAACAAATATTTTCCTTTCCCTTTTCTCTTTCATCATGTACCCTTTTTCTTTTTGTTTTTTTCCTTTCTTCTTTTTTTTTCATGGTTTTTTTTCCTCAATAGTTCCACTAAGCAGTAAAATTCAGAGGTTGAAATGCAATTATAGAAGTAATGTACATTTATAGCAAGACATATATCTGTTTCAAATAAAAGCTTTTCTTTTCCTTTTCTAGTAAAAAAAAAAAAGGCATGTTTGAAGAAAGGGTTCTGCTCTTTTTTTGCCTGCAACACATAAATTTTTTGGCTACAAAAACTCCTGCAGGAAGGAAGTCAGCTTTCATCTTTAGAAAAGGTTTATGTAATGTTCCAAGACTATAAAGTAAATGAAGAAAGATTTCACACATTATTCCAAAGTTAGTACTTAGAAATAAGATCTTGTTCCTGTGTTTGATGTTGGCTAGAAGACCCTGTTACTTCCCACCTACTGCCTTACCACTAACATATCATCAAGCCATTCAAGTAAAATCTCAAGGAAGAAGAAAACACAATATTATCTTATTTCTAATTTACTGTATTGATGCCATGAAGATGCAGTTTGCAACTTCCTTTGTAACTGGGAGGATTTTTACAAGTGATAGAATATGGTTTTGGGCAGAAAATGAAGAGATACCTTTGCGATTCTCCCCACCTCTGCAGGAGATCTTGATTGCCTCCAGTAAAACATAGTTACTGTGATTTGCAAATACAGTTTTCTAAAAGTCCTTCTCAATCATCTTTGCACAGACATGAATCTTGGCAGGACATAGGACAAAGCACTGTAACTCTTTTGGTGGACACTCAACTTTAAGAAAAATCATTCTCAGGGGGTGAGTACTCTTCTGAGAACAAAATACTTAGAAAATATTTACCTTCTCTATTCTCTGTATTATTTAAATCTCCTGTGTTACTTAGCAGGAACTACTTATATTTTTCTCCTTTTTGATGCCAGTCGCACTATTTTCATGCTTTCTTTCTCTCTCTCTCTCTCCTATATATAAGCCTTTCCTTCGCTTTGTTTTGTAAAAACCTACCCCGCCAATAGACTAAGCATGAAGATTTGCTCTTAAAACCAAGAAGAGTATCTGGAAAGCCTGTGGACTTGGCTTTGGACATAATCTGAAGGATTACTTCATAAAATAAAACAACAATTTTTTGGAAAACGGTAGTAACTCTTCACAGGTTTTGGAAGTATCATTACAGATTAAGCACATCTTTAATTATTTTAATGAAAAAATTTACCAAGTTAAACTGAAGCAACTGAAACTAAACTAAACTGACTACTTCAAGCTAGTAAGCAAAACACTGGCTCTGCCTGTGTGCATACATGTATATATGTCTAAATAAATAAATTTATATTTATATACAAAGCCCACAATAATACTTTGCTGATATATGAAATGCATTTATGATTCATTTTCCAGACCACAGGAAAGAATGCAAATATATACGTGTTATAAAAGTAATACCTCTATATCTTGTGCAGTGATCAGCTGTATCTAGCAAAGCTGAGATTTAGTAGTAACTTGTAGATAAGTTTTCCAAAGAAAGTGAGGAAATTCATCATTGAAATGTATAAAAGGACATAGGAAACAGCATTTGAAAACAGAGTATACAATCTGTCATGGATATCAAGCAAGTGATCCATCTGCAGCTGGTTAGGAACTTTTCTATAATTTTCAGTCAAAAAGTGAGAAGTCCTTAAACATGAATATTTCTGTGAGAGTGCATTACTTTTAAAGTAATATGCATCTGTTCAAGCTGTGTACCTCCAAGAGGTCAAATATGTGATGATCCCAAGAAGGTACTTCTACCCTGTCTTATGTAGCCCTGTAAGTGCCCCTGCATTGTGGCACCTTTTAAATTATTTTTCTCTGGCTTCTTTTTCATTCGAAAACTTTTGAAGTTCTTTGTTTCTTCTTGATGTGATACAAGATTTTTTTTTTTTTTTTTTTTTTAATCTCAGAATGTTTCGCTTGCTGGAACAGTCAACAATCACTTCCAGGTACATTTATTCTTTTCTATTCCTAACGTTTGTTCAGATGCCTTTATTCATCTATTTAATGACTAGTGTGGCTGCAGTAGATCTCATGAAATATATTGTTCACAGACTGCTAGAGCCTTCCAGTATGTGTGGAGCACATTCAGCACCTACAGAAATCAAATAAAACATCCAGCTTTCGTTTCTTATTTTTATCATTCCCAGGTCTCAGACTAGAAAAGTATTTTCTGGCATACAGAATATTTGAGATGATTAAATCTCAGAAAAGGTTTGTGAGGAGGTAAAAAAAATCTTTCGTTTAATTTAACACTACAATTCCGACTGTAAAAGAGCAGTGCTAAAGCATTTTCAGAAGAATGGTGCCATGATCTGAAATAGAAAAACCTGTGACTATGTAATTACACTGTCATGGAGAAAACAATTTGCAAATACTGAAAGATAAGATCACATTTGAGGCTGCTGATAAATACTTTGCTCCAGCCTGAAGGAATAATAATGTTCTACTGTCCTTTAATAAGGTTAGACCTGCTGCATTTTTTTTTCCCATGTGTGCTCCACTGAGGTCTTGCTGTGAGTTTACATGGTCATTTTGAAGAGTTATGCTTTCTTGTGTGACATTGATGGAAAATTTGCATGAAGGTAATTGGAAAACAAGGCATTAACTCTGGGTAAATGAAATCTGAACACTGTTTAATTAATGATTAAATATGTTTATTCTTTATCTTCATGTTCCCCTATTTTGGGGATCCTTAAAGCAAAAAATCAGGAAAAATTGAGTTTTTTAATACAAACTGTACTATAAATTCAGAATTGTCACATTTAGAAAGCAGGAAACAAAAAAATATTTTGAAAGCTTTTTTTCTTTCTCTTTTCAATTGGATGGAATTCTCTTCATTTGGGGAATATCATGGAACCTTCAAAAACCCCCTAGCACAGGCCTGAGACATCAGATTTTTAGAAAACATGTGACAATATCCATAGCTCTTATTCTGTTATCTGTTGTAGTCTCTAAAGCCAGTATTTAACAGAAAGTAGAAATGTTCTCTAAATAAGAATTCTTAGCACTCATAAAATATCATTGCCTTAACTTTTGTTAAAAGGGTTTAAATTTCAAGGATTATTGAGTTTTATAGGCACGGAAAATAAAGTTACAAAAGCTTTCTCTGAACAGATGCTTACCTGCTTATACAAACACAGTACAGGACTAGGAGAAGGCCTATGTCCTAAGTCATAGAATCATAGAATCATAGAATCATAGAATCATTCAGGTTGGAAAAGACCTTCAAGATCATCGAGTCCAACCA
>JANXJC010000059.1:13129118-13142297 GCA_027564655.1 Leptodon cayanensis
GTCCACCCTGCCTCCCAACTTGGTGTCATCTGCAAACTTGCTGAGGGTGCACTCAATCCCCTCATCCAAATCGTCAAGTCCACAGGTTGAATGTGAGGGGTTCAAACATTCATTGCTTATGAAGAGGTAGGCCTGTTGCCGTGAGTACACTGGTTACCTCTCTTTTGATAGTGACTTTTTCCTGTGCAGCTTTCTGAATTTTCTGAAAAAGAAACACAACCCAGTAACATTTCAAGGAAACGTAATCTGAAAGATTTGTGTGTGCGTGTGTGTGTCCCCTCAAAGAGCACTTTGGTTGATAGCCAGAAAGCTGAACATTTTCAAATAATGAGTTTGCACAATAGGCAGTGAGGGAGCTACTTTCAAGTGGAACTGCTTCCCTAGAGGGTTAGGTGTGCCAGCGCATATTTGATTTTGATTTCTCTTTGGGACTAGTTCACACGTACATGGTATAAGTACTTGGTGTCTGTTAGTTTGGGTGAAGTTACCCCTCTCCTGACAGGAAGGAATGATAGACATACACTATAACTGGTAGAAGCTCACTGCTAAAGATTCTGCAAAAGCAGAACCGAGCCACAGGAGAGGGCCAGTAACATGTGCCTTAAGGCAGGTTATTCATGGTAAAAAATAAGCAATTTTTTTCCAGTGAATGATACCAGGATGGTTTTCAGAAATGCACAATGTATATTTTTAGATTCCAGGTGTCCAGCAACAGTGTGGATTATTGAAAGAATGCTGATGAAATGTATAAACATCTTCCTCATACATTCCTGTGCAGATGTCAATCTGTATTGCAGACAGTAAGAGAAAGAATGAGTCTTTCTGACAGTCTTTCTGTCAATATATTTTAAATACTGTTTCAGGGATTATTTTTTAAAGCAATTCAAGGTTTTTCTAAAATTATCTGACTACTGAGGACAAAAGAACAGAATCATTCGCATTGACATAGTGATGCCTTTCTTATGCAGGCACCATTTATGTCTTGCAATAAAGCATTACAGACTGACTACTGTGATTTTTTTTTTCCCCAGAATCTTAAATCCAAAATTGTAGATAAAGCACTGCTGGGGATGATCAGTGGGATGGATGTGTCTGGCATGAGTGTTATTCTTGGTTTAGCTTCATTAAATGAGCCATTACCAGCAAAGACAAGTTGTTGTATACTTTTATTGCCTTCCACTGTTTCCTCTATCAAATCAATAAGACTGTTTTGCAACTTTGGTTATAGCACTGGTTCTAACTCCATTTCATGACTATTGGAAATAGTTCATTAGCTTTTAAAATGACAAGGAGGAAAAGTGCTCTTAAGCTGCAGAAGCGGACTGCTGTTGTTTTAGAACTGTGAATATCCTCTATTCTATGTCATGATACATAAGTAAAGGTTAGTAAATAAAAAACCATAGTAATTCTATTATATAGCATTCTTTAAATTAAAAAAACAAAACAAACCCAAATACCCCCAAACCAGAAACCTACGGATAGGTTCTAGACAGTGACAAGATTACTGTTTACAGGGTGGTCTATACATTAAATTTTCAGGAATCGCTCATTTTCCTAGTGATTTCTTGTCATATTCAAAATTATTATGCCACAGGTTACTATCAAGTAATGTGGATCCATGGGAAGAAATGTTTCACATCTAGTAAATACCTCAGAAAAAATGGTTAAATGAATATGATTTCCCATTTTCCTTAGCACTTAAGATGGTGGTTTTCAGACATGTCCTTAATGAGTGACTAAAGAGGAACCATGTCTCTCCTCTCCTGATGCACTAACAGCATCTTGAAGAACTAATTCTTCCACCACGTGACAGAAGAGACAACATGTTGTCTCTACGTCCTGCCAGAGCAGACATCTCTATTTCACTGACTGATAACATCAGCAGCACTTTAGCAGGATTTAGTTAATGAGTGAATAATTTGAAATACTGTTCAGTATTTTGTCTTCAAATCATGAAATTTGACTACGATAGATGAATTTTTTTTGCTGTAACTCATCTGTAATTAACTAAAAGTGTTTCTTAGAGCTTGCTAACAATTACTCTTTCATTAGATCTTATTTAAACTAAGACTTTTTTTTTCCCCTTTAAGACTTTCTTATCTTCTAACATTTTCAAAGAATTGGAAAAAATTATTTCACTAAAACACCAGAAAATGCCCACAATTTGAACAAACCCACTTTTTTTTTCCTGATTACTTGGCAAAATATTCTTACAATTTTCCATGCCTAAAATATTTCCGTTAGACCTCATGTGCAGAACAATACAATAAAATGTCATTTTAACAGAACAGGAATGGCACAGAAAAATTCATACCAGGCTTATTTAGACAAGATGTTTGAAATATTTTCTATTACCTCAGTGTGACTGTGAGTTCTGCTTTAATACCACATAAACAATAAACCATCTCAATAAAATGTGCATGGATGTTTCCAAACTTCTTCTTCTTTGTGCTGAAGATTAAGTTTTGTTGCTACATTGTTTAAGCTGGCAGACAATAGATGCTTCATTTGTCAGATTCTTTGCCTTTGATATTCTTTGCCATTATTTTAAAGATGCGTTTGTCATATCTGATAGAGGGGTGACTGTGAAACTGGTACTCCTAGCACTTCACAGGATTCCTTACTCAAAAGTTTATCAGAATTCAGTCATTTGCAACAAAAAATTATTGTGCCCTAACTAATTTTTTTATAGTGTAGGTCCCATCTTAATAATAAATAATAATAATTAAAAAAAATTCCTTATCTTTTAAAAGGTAAGGAACTTTTGCTGTAGGTAATAACAAGAAGCAGGCATCTCAGCTATTCTGATTCATTCATTTTGTCCTCTGCAGGTGGAGATGTCACTGCAGAAATATCAGGAATGTTAACACTGACTTCTGACCAGAGAAAGACGTGTTGGCTATCAATCAGAGAGATTTTTTCTCCAGGATTGCAGTTTCTGCCTTCACATATTTTACAACATTGTTGCAATTTACTATTTTAACATTTCGTCTTAAATTTACGTACTATTAACTTCAGATTTCCCTTTGATATTTTTATACCTTTTTTGACCAGTAACTTAGCAATTAGATTAAACATATGAAAGATAGCAGCTTTTTTTGTTCTTGTTCTTTGAAGCAACTCACTTGATTATGTCCTTCTGCGATAGTCATTGCAGTAGTAAAGTCAGCTAAAACAGAAGAGGAATGTCTCATCTCACCGTCTAAGAACTGGCTTTTAACTGAAGAATTGTTAGAGTGTGCTAGGCAAATCAAGATCTATATACCAACTTGCTGCATTTGTAACTACTTTATAGTTATGCAATATATGTTGATTAGCACTGTAGAAGCTTATTTTTACTGGGTTTTTTCATATCTTTATCTTCATCTTTCCAGGATGCATTTAAATTATGTATGAAAGCTTGGCAATAGTTGCAGAAAGAGAACCGCATTGCTCTGGCATGGGAAAGTTGACAGCATATTAAGAAAAAAGGTACGTTCTGTATTAAAGCAGTATTTAAATAGACCTGGTGGGAGATTACAGTTTTTATGCACTGACAAACATACATATATTAGGCCATGCAGAGCATGCGCGCGCACACACACCCACACACACCCATTCACAATGTTCAAAATAACATCAAAAAACTTTTAAAACCTGCTAGTAGCTGCCTTATGGTATTTCTTGACTTTTGTTTAGATTGTTCTCAAGGTTTGGATGCAAGAGGGAAATCCCCCTGAAGATGAAATTCCTCTCAGCTAAACATTCTTAACATAACTTTACCCTTGAACATGAGAGGTCAAGAGGCCAAGTGATCCCTAAGATTCATTATTTTCTGTTCAGATGAATGAATTATTCCATTCAAATCAAATTATCGCCTTTATGTTACAATAAAATTAAGATGAGCTCTGTACCCTTATGAATAATTAGCATAATCAGAAACAGCATGGAAATGGCTTTGAGTGCAAAAAAGCCACCACAGAAGCATTTTAATTGAATGCAATGCTGAATGTCTGGTGAAGAATAAAGGGCTATTTCCTCCAGTATTTTGAGTTTATGCCAAGGTTTACCTACTTAACAAGAGCTTTGAAATTACGGTCATTGTGTATCTTTTTCAAGTGAAAAAGTTAATTCTGTCAAGTACTTTGTTTACATTTGCCAACTTTATATCATGCTATCTGATAAAAGATGCTAAATTTAATGCAATTCGAAGGCAGTTTCCTTGGTCTTTGACAACTAGTTTCCAGTGAAATGCAGCTGAGAAAGATAGAGGAGAGGAATTGTAGAGAGGAGAGCTTGACCAAGGTAGCAATTCAGTGAAGAGAAATGGAATGCCTGAGCTGGACATCACGGAGCATAAAAATTTTGTTACGATGTTCAGCAGTCATGCAAGCACAAGAACTCCCATTTTGATTGTAGTCAATAGAATACATTATTTCAGTCTTTATTCAGCTAAATACTATCCTCCTAGGCAAAGTTTTATGCCATAGCCATTAGAGTACAACATCCCAGAAACAGTAACAGAAGACACAGGTATGTCTGACTTGAACAAGAAGGGAGAGAACATACAGATTTCCCCAAACTGGTAAGAACATATCTGCTGTAATACCAAATTGTGTGTAGCCAGGTCAGCCCAATGCTGTTGCTCAGAAGCTAGGCTTTGTAACCTGGTTGCATCCCTGTGTTAGCGTAGCTTACCTAGTTTCCAGAACACAAGTTAGCATTTCTGTCTAGCTGCACCTCTCTTTGGCATCACATGGCTTTGACTCTGATCAGTATTAGCTCAAGGACCTCTGTGCTGCATTGCTCTAAATAGACAGGGTTACATGCACAGCATTTTCACACCACCAGCTGAAATTGGACTTGCTAAATACAGCACACACAAGGCAGTCGCTGCCTGAAAGTGTTTATGACCTAAAAGTTGGAGCTTTCTTCCTCAGTCCTACAGCACTGTGCACATGTGCTCCACTGTATCTCCCTAGGCTGGAAGTAGTAGTGTCTTGTGTCCTGTCTTCTATCTTCATTCCTGTGTTCACGTTAAGGTGGATTTTAACATAGCTAGTTGATAAAGGGTTTGAGGATACGCTTAGACCTTGTAAGCAGTACAAACAAATGACATACACAAATTTTTTTTCAAACTTACTGAGCATGACACTAGGAAAGCAACAAATTTTGCTGATGAGACATCAATTTGGCAGTTAGGCAATAATGACTACTGGCAGGCATCTAAGAAATTGGTATACGAGAATTTCCACTGATAATTGAAATTAGATCATCACAAAATAAATCTCTTACTAAGGATTTACAACCTAGCTTGTGAGTCAGTCAAACCTTCATATTATATAATAATGTTTCAACTCACAGAAAGAAATAGTAAATCAGAAAATAACCCCCAACCAACCAACCAAAATTACCACAAAACAAACAAACAAAACCACTCCAGAACTCTCCCTCCAAGTATTGCCCAAACCCAATATCATAAACATTTTTCAAATGTCATGTAATGTAGATTTTACTGGATTAAGCTATAACACAAACTTAAAAAAGCAGTCATATATTACAGTCAAATAACACATCACATTTTTTTAAAATGTATTGAACAATGATCATTTCTGGAAACAGAATTTTTTTATTTAATTTTTTAAGTAGAAAGAAGTAAGCCAAAGAGCTCAGCTAACAGCCTCATGTCCTAAGTGTTTTCAGTCAATGAAAAATGGGGCCTTATAACAATATAAGTCTTATCCAGGGTGTGAACTCCTGGTTCTTGAATGAATTTAATTAGGTTGCATTGCAGTGTCCAATCAGTCTGTTTTGTAGCCAATTACTTTGATGAGACTTGAGTAGCCAATTCACCAGGCTCCTGAAGTAGGAAGACAAAAGTCAAAAGACAATTTCTAGTAGATGACAATCAAGAGATTACTCATATTTTAGCAGAATGACTGGCTAGATCATAAATATGAAAAGTAGTAGACTTCTCTCATAAGGATAACATTTTTGGTAACATTTGGTCTTTGAAATTGCGCTCTCTCTTTTTGTATAACTAAGGAAAGTCATAATGAGTGTAGGTAACCAAATGGAGTAAAGCAGTACTTTTTTCCTAGCTTATACAGCAATATAATTTAATTATGATTTAAGCAACAGAGATTTGATGTAACTATTATTATTAGTGTTATTATATTTTAATTGTTATTGTTATTACAATCTGTATTTGCATTTCAGGAATGCTAAAGAATTCCACTCATGGGACCAACTCTGCTAGCTACTCTCCTAATACAATCGGAAATGACGGTAACTGCTCCAGGGAGCTTTAAACCTAGGTATAAACCCAGCAGAACAGAAAGAGAGGAAAAACAATGCATAATATGTAGCAGTTTGATGGATAATATTTTGTGTAGGGTGTCAATTTAATTGTTTTCAAATATAAATGTGATGGACCACATGAGTGAAGGAATGAAGATGTTGGATGAGAAATCTGCCAAGGAGGAGAAAGGAGATGGGAGGCTGGGCTGACTGAGGGGGAAGTTAATCTCTCAGTGATGAATGAAAGATGATAGAGTAGGAGTAGGCTATGAAACTGAAAACACATCAGTAATGGTTGTTCTGAGAGACAGAGAGAGGTGAAACAATTAAAATGGCAAGCCAAGAGGAAGATCTGCAAAGCAATATTGCTAATGGAAATGAAAAGGACAAGGCTGCATTTCTCAGAATGAAAATAGTAAAGTTGCATTGAGTAAGGTAGGGCAAGATGGTTCAAATTCTAGTGAACTTTCTGGGAATCTGATCCCTTAACCATGTCTTGAATGATCAGATTTGAATGGCATTTTAAGCTTCAGGGAGTACTCACACCATCTACCTTTAGTAATTTTTAGGATTTTTTAAGGAATTTTTAAAATTCTTCTCTGAGGAACAATTTAGATCTGTAAGCAGGTGTTCATGTGTTTCTTACATAGTCCAGATCTGCTGCCACAGGTTATTCAGAAGTTTCATAGCAAACCTAGTTGCTGTCTCAAGTACTGTAACAGTGCTCTCTGTTCCTTGGTTAGGGAACCGAAGTTTCTGGCTTGAGGAAGGTAGGTGACAATAGCTGGGTCTACTGGATTCCATCCATGTGGTCACTGATGTGTCTTGAAAACATGAGACCCAAGAAAATAATTTCAGAAGTTAAAAAAACAAAGAATTTTTTTAGGAAAACAAAAATACCTTCTAACTACCAGAATCCAAACCAATGAACTCACTAACGGAAAACTGCTCCTTCTGACTTCTCAGAACTGGGTGGTAGTACTTTAAAGAGTCACAGGCCTGTGGAAGAGCTTATGGTATGCTGTATTTTAACATAAATAATTCAGAAAGTCCATATGGGTAAAGTTAAGCTTGGAACATTTTAGTTTTTCTGGGAAATTTATTTGGTCCCCATCTGTGTCCATATGCTTCTTCACGTTGTTGTGTAAATGCAAATTACAAAAGAACAAAAAGCCCTAAACTGTATTTTTTTTGTAGTTTGGCAAGAAAATGGTGCTCCTGTGTAAATGCAGTGGTCTTCCTGCCAGAGTGCACAGAGTTTTGGCATTTGTACATCAATCACACAAATTGCTGAACTACTGATGGCTTCACAAAGCAATGTTCTATTAACGCAGATAAATTGTCATCTGTTCATTAACATTAAATTTCCCCTAGAGAGTAGAACCCAAAATGTTTCAGGAGGCTATAGAAAGTTCTGTGATTGCACTGATGCTCTCTAACGTATTATTATTGGAATAAAATTGTAAAATATATTAGAAGCATTGATAGTTTACAGTGTGTTTATATTTGCATTTTCATAGGACTGCATAATTTAAATGCAGTGCACACTGAATAGGGCAGTTAAATCTTTAATGCTAAAGAAAAATAAAATAATAATATTAACAAAATAAATAAAAGATATGAAGTAAGCATTTTGAAAAGAAATCTTCAAGTGGAGTTGTAAGCCTGCTTGACTGAAAAGCCATCTATTTTATGTCCAGTAAAGCAATTTTCTGTAGGAAATCAGTTCTACCTTGGCTAAGAGATTAAAATTGTAAAATTGTAAAATGGAAGGGTTTTGCTCAATGTCATAGCGGTGGTCTTTGGTCATAATGTGAGTTTTAATGACATTTTAGCATTTATTATCATACTTAGGTTCACATACAGCAGGCTTCGAGTTCCAGAACTTTGCTTTATTTCAAAGTATAAGGCTGCATTCAATCAGAATTCTTGCTAAGTCTGAAAGAAAATAGCAATGATTTTGATTGCTAACTTAAACAGGTAAAAAAAATCTATTTAATCAGATCATGTCAGTTAAATATGGAATTCCAAGCAACATCTTAAAAAAAAAAAAGAAAAAAAAACAAAATCTTTGAGAATTTCCCAAAACAGAGAGCTACATTAACACTGGACGCTGCCATTTTTTGCTAATAACAACGAGAAATACTATTTCATGGAATTATAGCCAGACAGGAAGCTATGACTCATTTAGTGCTCAAAAACCGGTTGAGTGCTTCACAAACACATTTATTTTTTTTAAAAATGATACTAATCTGGACATGAAGAACTGATGGTGTACTACCTAAGAGAAGAAATCAACAAAACAATTTTCTGCTATAAGAGCTATAAGAAGAGGAAAATGGAGAACCAATACTGCAAAATTACATTTAAACATAATCAGATGATGTTTTCTTGTGCTTGAGATCTTAGTGATTCTGCTGAATACAGGAAGGAATGGAAACAGACATGTAAGGATATTCAGTGGAGGTTTGTGGTTATTGTCAGAAGGCATTAAAAAGGAATCTTAGTTCAGATGTTTTTCAGTTTCTATGTTCCTTAAGCATATGTAGAGATGGAAGTAAATGCATATGTAAAAGAATTCAAGATGAACAACTGTATAATGCTAATATTTTCCATCAGGAAACACGGACACACACATAAAAAAATACACACACACACAAAACCCACACATGTGCCAAGGCAACTGTCCTTGAAATATTTGGTATTTCTTAAATTCATCCCTTTTCATCATCTTACTGGCAGTGTGGCTATATCTTAAGTCATTATTTCTTTTTCTATATTGTTTTGTCAATGAGTATAAACATTTTGGATTAGCAGATTGGAAGTAGCTTAAAGGTATGAAGAAAGTGGCTCACAGTAATTAGATTAGCTCCTTTCAGAGGAAAATAAATCCCACATAAAACTAAATTCTATCCTTTCTGTCTAATTCCCAGTTTTCTGAAATGAAAAATGTTCTGAAATTGCCGTGAGCTCTGAAAGACTTGACCATATATTTACTGTGGGCAAAACTGTCACCCAGTGTTACGTGGACTCCTAGATTTTCCACCACGGCTGTAGAAAACCTCCAGCTTTCATCACTAACTCTTTTGTGAGTCACAAACTAGCTATTTTGTTTATCCTTGGAAAACATGGTTAAACTGTTGGGGGAGTGGAAAAGAGGGGAGAGAGAATGAGTATGTAGGCAGGTGGTGTAGGCCATGAATATTAGCTCAGCACTGACACACCATGGGCTTAAGTTTCGAAGACTTGTCTCAGTCAGTCAGTCTGAAAGAGGAAAACCTCCTCCTCCCACTCAGTTTGCTAGCAAGATGTCTTCCTGACATGGTCTTATGTGGGCAAGTCTAGCTCTGCCTAAGGATTCAAAGACCTTTCAGGAAGAGTTGATTTCAGCTGCCTTTGGCTAAACAGTTCTTTCTTCCACTGGTGGAAAGCTTTTATTTTCCATAAAACTGCTCTCTCCTGCCATGCCAAAGCAGCTTTGTTTCAGCAGGGTGCATGCATACGTTGTTATGATTAACTGGCAATGTTTAGCTTTCAAACAGACTGAACGCAGCATAGGAGAGTCTGTAATAAGTTGTTCCAGAAACACTTTCACAGAAATGTTCTGGAGAACATGAAAAAATTATATTTCCAAGGCCACATCTATACTGATGTCTTTTGTCATCTTTTGGGGTGAATGTCAGCACAAGGATATTATTTCACAAGATCACCATGCAGCAAGTGAAAGCCAACCCACTCCTACATAAAGGGCACTTCTTTTACAAGAATTGTTCTACATGTTTTCAAGTATTCACAAGTTAGATTTCTTATATCTGTTGTATTGCAGTCATAGTACTGGAGAAAAATAATGGCTTGTTTAATTTTTATCAGTTCCTTAGTACTGTTGTTCTCTACAGAAATGCAGGAATGGCACATATCAGATAATTCCCGTTCTCTCTTCAGTTCAGAACACAAATGGTTGTGTGTACATTACAGACTCTCTTTGCAATCTTTGGTCTGTCACAGGAACCAAGCAAGATTCATTTGAAAAGCGCCGGTGCCAATGATCCAATGTAAAGCATTTACTTCTGTCACCCTTTTACTCACTGGTCCAGATCTTCAGCTGATGTAATCTGGCAATAGCTCCACTGAAGGCAATGGAGCTCTGCCAATTCATGCTGCTGAGGATAAGTCCTATTAAGTGCTACTCTGTGTCTTGAATTGTCTTCATCGATTTCAGCAACTCTGCATGCTGAATATGGATCAGACTGTGAGTACTTTATTCCCATGTCAAGCAATTATTTTTTTTTTTTTTACATAGATAATCTCATACTGACAGGAGATAAGTCTCTTCTACAGCTGGGTCCCCAGTGTGAGTTGAAGGAGCACAAGTGTGGCCCAAACTAATACTTAAATAAATAATAACTAAAGCAAAACACAGATGTAATTAAATTTTTCACTTACAGTGAGTGAGATCAGAATCTGGCTAAGACTGCTTAATATTGAAGACCTAATGTGTAAGTTAAGATTCAACAGCAATGAAAAGTACATCATAATCTTTCTTAATAAACAGTATAGCAAGGTAGTTAAACAAATAACAAAAAAAACCCCCACAATGTTATTCAATATAAAAAACTGTAGGTAGGTAAAAAGATAGAAGGAAAAATAGAAAGTAAAATGAAAGATGCTAAATAAAAAAATACACTACGTTAAAAAAAATCCTTGCAAAGGAGGAATACAGTACCTGATAAAGTTTGCTGAAAGTATATTTAAACCATTTCGGGCTTGCTAAAGTTAATAAATGAGCTACTGAATAGGTTACCGATTTACAAATCATTGACAGAAAATTGTCCTAAATTACAGACTTGTCAAGAATGTTTTATGGGCGTGAGTTTGTGGTAGTATAATGGATTGTCTTGTTTATGCCTATGTTTCTGCATTAGGGCACTGATTTAGGAGAATTTTAATTAAATTTGTTCCTAATAAGATACATTTATCACTATCTATCACTGTTTGTAAGAAAGACCTTAGTGCTCATATCAAAGTTCATACACTGAAAAACATTGTACAAAAGGTGATTTGTGTGTCTTATAATACCTACCTTTCAAACAAGCATGTAGACAATAGCCTCTTTGCAGGAAAGGGAGATAAGGTTTTGCTTGTACAATGTACTAGTTGTGTAAATTTTTAATGCAATACAAAAGACTGAGTGCATTGTCTAGCATTAATAATTTATAAAAAACCCTTTTAGCCATCCACAAATTGGCTGCAGATAGCAACACAGAAATGGGCTCTCCTATGTCTGCGTGGATAAACCTTTCTAATTTTAGCTTCTTAGGAGATCTATTTTCTGTAGTTAGTAGACTTTTTGTTAGATGTTACATCTGACTTCCCTTTGATTTATAGGCAATTATTCTATTCCAAGTTAAACCAGCATGGACCTACTGGTCTGGGTTCAGCCAAAGCAGAAAGCATTTAACTACAGCAAGAAGAGGCATGAGATGTGTTCCCAGAGAAAAGGGATATTTCAGTCTACTTGAACTAGACAGTAAACTGTTCAATATTGTGGAAGTAGAATAGTTCAAAAAATTGTTACCAGCAGCTCCAGTCTTCCCATGACTGCTGTCAGCTCGCATTAAAGTGTGCGACTGAGCAAAGGACAACTCCTCTTCCCCACCCCACTCTCAGGCTTGGACTTGGAAGTCCTTGCTCTCCCCTGTGCATGTGAACCCTATACCCAGAACACCCCGTTAGTGAGTTTGCTGTTTGAAGCCTCCTTATCATCCACCTCATGCTGGAAAACGGTTTAATACTGTTCTGATGGCACACTCATGCCTACAAATCTTGGGATATCTTATGGGATTTTCAGTGCTCCTCTAGGCACAATAAATTAGAAGAGTCTTTTTTGTGCTGTGCCCACTTATGTCAGGGCTTTAGCTAACACTGGAAACCAGGCAAATTAATTCTTCTGTGAGAGGCCACTCTTAAAACCAGACTGACTCCTCCATACTTTTCTCAAGTTTTATAGCTTCCTTGGCTTTTACTTAATCATGGATCTTTTCTCGTTTCTGTTTTCGTCTGTCAGACTTGTTGAGTTTTTCCTCTGCTGTTAGGAATAGTCTTCAAAGAGCAGACGAGCCAGGAATAGCTTCCATTACGTCTAATTTTGCCTTTTGCATGTTGAACTTTCAGTACCATGTGCTAATCACCTCTTTTCCCCTTCCAGTGGTACGTTTACCAATTCTGAGGCCAATGCTATGCTATGAAGTGAAAAGATTGTGGAAAGAGTTGAAATAGCCTGGCATGAAGCTGCAAATACGACAGAAAGTGGGAGAAAACAGTAAAAGTAGTTTGAAACAGGAACACAATTTCTTTCCTTGTACCAAGAGCCCTGTTAGTACTACGAGTCCAGGCATCTTGGCTTCAGCTACCTGGACCTGGACCTGCTCAGCTCTGACACATAAGATGTGTTTTTCCCACAGCTACTGAAGAACACACAAGAAGCAGTGATCAGATGTATAACAATGTCCAAAGTTTTTTTTTTTGCAGGGCAACTCAAAAGACTGGAGAGTGGGCAGGAAGTACAAGTCATCTGAAATATCCTTCAAGTCTCTTATATTGGGTTGATGTGGCAAGGTTTTGGTAGCAGGGGGGCTACAGGGGTGGATTTTGTGAGAAGCCTCTAGAAGCTTCCCCTATGTCTGACAGAGCTAATGCCAGCCAGTTCCAAGTTGGACCCGCCGCTGGCCAAGGCCGAGCCCATCAGCAACAGTGGTAGCACCTCTGGGAGGACAGGTTTAAGAAGGGCACAAAAAAACTGTGCAACAGCAATTGCAGTCAGGACAGAGGAGTGAGAATATGTGAGAGAACCAGCCCTGCAGACCCCCAGGTCAGTGCAGAAGGAGGGGGAGGAGATGCTCC
>JANXJC010000059.1:13142387-13168860 GCA_027564655.1 Leptodon cayanensis
CTCCTGGCAGGACCTGCGGCCCCGTGGAGAGAGGAGCCCAGGCTGGAGCAGGTTTTCTGGCAGGACTTGTGACCCCGTGGGTGACCCATGCTGGAGCAGGCTGTGCCTGAAGGACTGCAGCCCGGGGAAGGGACCCACGCTGGAGCAGTTCGTGAAGAACTGTAGCCTGTGGGAAGGACTCACATTAGAGATGTTCATGGAGGACTGTCTCCCGTGGGTGGGACCCCACGCTGGAGGAGGGGAGGAGTGAGGAGTCCTCCCCCTGAGGAGGAAGGAGCAGCAGAGACAAGGTATGATGGACAGACCCCAACCCCCATTCCCCATCCTCCTGCGCTGCTGGGAGGGAGGAGGTGGAGAAAATCAGGAGTGAACTTAAATCCGTGAAGAAGGGAGGGGTAGGGAGAAGGTGTTTTAAGATTTAGGTTTTATTTCTCATTATCCTACTCTGATTTGATCGGTAATAAATTAAACTAATTTCCTGAAGTCAAGTCAGTTTTGCCCATGACAGTAATCACTGAGTGACCTCTCCCTGCCCTTATCTCAACCCATGAGCCTTTCGTTATACTTTGTCTCCGCTGTCAAGCTGAGGAGAGGGAGTGATAGAGTGGCTTTGGTGGGCACCTGGCATCCAGCCAGGGTCAACCTACTACAACTGTACATGTCATATGACATTCTTGACATCTACAAGAGTAACATGGGGAAAATTCATTGGTTCTTTAGTTGGTTCTTCTTCCCAGGGAAAAACTGAAATACAGAAAATATTGGTAAGAGCTCCTCTGGCTCTGTCTGGCTGACAGCTTTGTTGGCTGTGAGGCTGTTCATGGACCCTCCATTACCCATGTAATGGAGAGCTGCTCTTCTCCTCTCCTGTGAGTCCAGACCCACTCACCCAGTCCCAGAACATCTGGAGGAGATTTATGGATGTCACTGTCTCAGCTATCGGCTTGTTCACTCAAGTAGAGATTCGCTTAGAAAGTTTTTTTATGTGACCTCATACATAAAGCCTACAGGGTGTGAAAGTAAGAATACTTTCCTGTGGCACTCTTGGAGTCCATCTAACTTAAGGCTGAAAACCAGAAATAATTACTGTTCTAGCTTCAGATCTTTTAGTATTTAGTGGAAGCAGAAAATGTGCAGAGAACTGTTTGGCCCTTTTCAGGATGACAGAGGAGTGACAGAATCATACTGTCCTCTTTAGCCTTTTATTTTAATTCTGTTTAGCAGTTGTACATCTCCATTATTTATCAAGATGAAGAAGAATCAGGGAGAAAGACAAACATTTATGGTAAACTGCTGGGTCTTTCACGGATGTTAATGAGGCCCATGTTAGCTCATGTTAGCTTTGGGGCAGAAGACTCATTTATTTGCTTATCATCAGATGGCTGGCTACCTGTACAAAGACAAGCCTTTTCCAGGTCACTACCTGAACACCTCTGGTTATCCTGGACTGCTGGCAAATCAAGACCTTGTGATGATACTTGTCAGCAGCTCCAGTTTTCTTCACAGATTTTTTTGCTCAGCACTTCTAATTAGCAGTCTTGAAGTCAAAGAATAGAGCTATCAGCAAGATATTGGACCAGCATATCCAGTGTATTCAAATGATGTCAGAAATCAAGCCACTGTGGGGTTTCTGGTTTAGCACATCGTCTCACTCGAGAGACAGCTGAGCATAAAATATGAACGGCATTTGCTACATGGTATTTGTGCCCAGCATTGGCCTTGCTCACAAGTTTATATACTGCTGCACATCATATAAAGACTTGCAGAATCAATGCCTAATTTGTGTTTTAATGACCGAGAGTGAGAGTGAGTCTGCTCAGTGTCATACAAACTAAAAAACTTTCTCTTTTTTTTCAACGGGAAGTAGGCTGTGAATGCCCTGGGGCAAGAACACCTCTCCAGTCTATTCTGCACATTGCCTAGGAAAATGGGATGCTCATCCAGGACAGAGGTTTTCAATCTATGGGACACAGATACTGCAGTTAAGAGGTCCACAGAAGGTGACCAGAATAGGAAGCACTCTATACTAGCTGATGAGCACCAAACTCATAAAGGGATCCCCGCTGGATATTTATTTTGTACATCCAAAACTGAAGCAAGCTTTAAAACCACCGATTCAGGTTTTGCATCTGTGAACGTGATCTCAACACTGAAAAACAGTAATATCGCAGAGACAATTCATTTTGTGTTTTGCAAGGTAGATTTCTCTAGAAAGTCAGCAGTCAGATAAATTCACTACCTGATCATTAGTTAAAGTGGACAGATTTTAGAGTCTTTTAGTACTTCACTAGACTGTAAGAAAAACAGAAGACAATTATCAGCATATTAAGAAGGAATCCATAGTGTTCATTGCAACAATGGCACTGCAAATTAATGAGCTGAAATGCCTGGTATATCAACTTTCCTCAAATAACTTTGTAAGGACGACTTTACAGATTAATTCTAGCACTGACATCTTAGGTAAATTTCCCTACTTACAGTGGCCCTTCAGGGCTATTTAGTGAGTCACTGCTACAGAGATACTACTTTTTTTCTTTTCCTTCTTAGAATAAACACTCAAACACTTTGTTGAGCTACCACAGAACAGCTACTATAACACTTTTTAATGAACAGAGGTTGTGCAGCCCTCTAATTGGTGAAAATACTTCTGCAGTTATATATAAAAGTTGCTTGGCTTTGAAATGATCTAAAATATATGGACGCTAAAGCATTGGATTCACAGTATGTTTATACCCACAGCATTCAGCATAAATGAGGACATGCAATAAGGGCTTTCCTATTGTCAGAATGAATCCTTAAACAACATTGAAATAATTCCTTGAAATAGAAACTAATTATTATTCTTCTTTGTGCATAATAACTTAATTCTTATACATTGATCATGATACAGAAACTAATGAAAGATCGTCATAGTTATATTTATTCACCTGATAGGTACTATACATCCATTTGCACTCATACTCTAGACTTTTGACTTCGGAGTTACTGCTATAGATATGCTATATAACCATTAATTTGGAATGCATCCTTTCTACTTGTAGGACTTCACTCACTTTTTAATTGTCTTTTCTTCCTTACAAGGACAAGCTAAAAGATTTCAGGGGAGACTTTTGTTTGGAAACAGTGCGGTTTTCCACGTACAGAGCGGTGTTCTAGAAGTTCACCTTTACAGTTCCTGCAATATCACATGGGGTCTTCATATCTGGAGGTTATCTGAAGTACAAAATGTCCGCGATGATGAGGTAGCACCAACAGCGAGATGATTCAAAGATAGCAAACAGGAATTACATATGAAAACTCAGCCAGCTTCCCTAATCTACCCTAACTGATTAACAGCAGAATGCTTCCCATCCTTCTCCTCCTCCAGAGAAAACCATATACTCAGAGGATTTCTTTGCCTAGAGACAAAACTGAAAAAAATTATTTTCAGGTTTGTTGTATTTTTTTGAGAAGAAAAACCAAGAGTATTTTAAAAATATGACTTAGAATGTCTCTTTCGATTTCCTACTGTCCTTGAAACTGCATATAGGCTATTTGCTGTCTGAAAGAAAATAAATTGCACCTAGCTTAATTCTGAGTTATTATGTCTGGGTATCTCATATTAGCCCATGTAGTTTAGTCAAATTTTCTCATAGCTGCTATGGTAGAAAAGGTCAGTCAGTTCCTGATATGACCTCATTTTGTGAAATGAAGCCTGAAATGATAATTAATGGACAACAGAAATGTACTTTCATATAGTAAACATGATGCTTGAAAGTGGTGTATAGTATTACAATGTCTGGTCATTTTTTGTATATATTACAACAAATTAAAACAACACAGACCTCAAGAGTTGCCTTGTTATAATTTTGGTATTCAGCATTTTCCTTTAGTAATGATGTTGTGTTGTCTTCACCTTAAACAGTACAACAGTGTATAAACTCACCTGAGAATACAGACCCTTGTTTTTATCCTGTGCTGCGCATTCGCTGCCCATGATGAGTGACTCTGTTTTCCCCTTGCTAGCGTATTCTTGTTACTGGAATGAATGACTTTTGGTAACAGTATTTAAAAAATCCTCTCAAAATATGTTAGCCCAAATACACTTAAGTGTTTTACATTTTTTTTTAGTAACTGAGAAACATCAATACTTGCAAGGCAGTTGGGTCAAGAGCCATTTGGGATGAAGGAATATAACTCAAGGGCATTCAGTACATTTCAAGTACAGCTAGGAACAGACGAGAAGAAAGGGAAGAATATGGACACTAATTAAAGATTAATTTAAATGAGAAATGCCTTGAAAAGCTCTTTTGTGGAAGAAAAGAGATGTTGGCACGAAGGAAAGAGAGGCTGCCTGAGGTAGAAGGCTACATTATGAACCTTCAACTGATAGCAGCTTCTAATACTTAACATCATTCTCAGCATCACCCCCACCTGCTTCAAAATGAGCAGATGCTTCTCTGCAGAAAAGTAATTATCCTCAAGCTCATGCTATGTTTGTGGTGAGCCAACTGTTCAATTCACATGAGCCCAAGGTTTTGTATTTTGCACAGCTTTATTTAATCACATCCTGTGTTCACATTCAGTGCTAAATTAAGGCTGCAGAAAAGGCCTTTCTTTCCTCTCTGAGAGTCTGATCATTTTTACTAGCACCAGAGAGAAGAAATGAACATAAGCATAGTTCTGACACCAAGAAATCTGTCTGTCTCTCTGATCCACCTAATCTCTTTTATATGTCTATACTTTTATCGTCATGGTATCCAAAGAATATCGCAAAAAATAACAAAAGATTCTTCAACCATATAAATAACAAAGAGAAAAAGGATGGAGAATGGAATACAGATAAAAGACAAGGGTGGCTCCCAAACAGAATTAATACTTTACCTCATTTTCTGATAAAGGCGATGATACCGAACGTGGGAGAAAGGCAGGAAGGCTCATGAGAACAGGGGCAAGGAAATAGAAATAACAACAGAAGTGGAAACGAAGCTTACATTGCTTAGCACACTCAGGGCAGGGAGTGCCAATAAGCTCTGCACCAGAGCTGACAAATGAAAGCTCAGGCCTGATAACAATTATTTTTAATAAATCTACCAACTGTAGGGTGATACTTTGCAACTGGAAGTAGTGAGTGCAGCATTTCTTTTGAATAAAGGTGGAAGGGAAGGAGAAGAAAGGGAAAGACTGAGACAAAACACAGTAGCATGATCTCAAGGCTGTACAAATAGGAAATAGGAGGCTGGAATAAGAGTAAAGCACAGCAAAAGAAATTTCTGTAAATGTAAAAGGAGCTTAAATACAACATGGACTTAGATAGACTACACTGAAATAAACTGATGTCTTTCTTTGATAAAGTGAATGGTTTTCTAGAAAAGAGAAATATTATAATCTGCCTGGAGTTCACTAATATATTTCATTAAAGTATTTGATATGGTGCTATTAGAGAAAGTTACTTAGGATGCAAAAAAACGGAATTAGCACAAAAATAGTAAACTACTTTAGGAACTGATCAAAGGGGAAGGAGTAGCAAGTAACATTAAAAGGGGAAATATCTGTGAAAGTGTAGATTACTCAAGGATCATTCTGTTTTCTTACTTCATATTATATTTTAAAAAATGACCATGACTTGAAAAGTGCATGCTAATAAAATGTACTGATGAGAAAGTCAAGAAGGATTATTAACTCAAGAAGATCAGAAAGAACTGGGTGACCTTGAGGACTGGAATTCTAAAACCGTGAATAAATGCAGCCATTGACAGTACAAGATGGTACATCTGTAATACGATTTTTTGTTATAACCTGAGAGTTCATCTGCTGAAAATGACTGAGGAAGAGAAAGGCCAAACTGGACAAGTAAATCACCTCCCCCCCCGCCCCCCCGCAACATGAGACATCAATGTGATGCAGCTACAAAAAAATTGCTTTTGATCCCAGAGCAAAGGGTTTCTGGAAGAGATTGAAATGTACTGATTTTGTCACAGCTGGACTGTCCACAATCAAGAAAAAAAGAATTCCAAGTAAAACAGGTGAAGAAAAGCTCTACTAAGATGATTAAGGAATGGTATATAAGGAAAAAATTCTTCACTGAAAGGGTTGTCAGGCATTGGAACAGGCTGCCCAGGGAAGTAGTTGAGTCATCATCCCTGGAGGTATTCAAAAAGCGCATTGACGAGGTACTCTGTACCATGGTCTAGTGGGCACAGATGATGGTTGGACTCGATGATCTTGAAGGTCTTTTCCAACCTGAATGATTCTTTGATTCAATGATTCTATATTTATGTATCCGCATACTAAGTCTGCGTATACCAGAGCCGAGATGATATTTACCAGTTTCAGCGAGAAAACATATATATACCTGTATTTATTTTTGCTTCTGTGCCTGAGAGAGAGCCTGGGACTGGGTTATACCTACTGCCTTAATGCTGGTGGAGCTAGCGTGCAACTGCAAAGATCTGTTTTTGTAGATGTGCTTTAAAAGTTTTTGGCATCAAAAGAGAAAACCCTTCTGCCTGTTAGCCTTCTCCCAACTCAGAAATCACAAAATGGAACCAAGGGAAAGAAAACTGGCAAGACCAAACAGGAAGAAGTGACAGAAGTGTAGTAGTCATTTGACAGTAGCAGGAAAGAGAGGAGGAAGACATTTTGATGCTATTTGCAATAAATATTATTACTTGTGGTCTTTACTGAAGAAGCGCCTTTTGGTCCATCCTTCCATCCACCCATACATGGTAGAATAAAGCCAAACACTCTGTATGCCCCACAGAAACACCTGGAGAAATAAGATGAAACTAATTTAGGTTTGTACTGTCATTCCAGGAGTCTAAGAAGTCTCTTGCTGTCATGAGCAGAGAATTCAGGAAAAGATTGGGAATGGGAATAAACTACATGCATGCATGCATTTAAAAAAAAAGAAAAGGTTTTGCTGACAGTCCATTTTTGGGAAACACCAAACTATGTGCATGTTTTTTCTCATATTATAACTGGCTATACTTCTTCCATATAATAATATTTCCAGGTGTTATCTGAATGCATTTTAATTCAAACCTGACATTTCTTCCTTGCAAAGAGTTATGAAAAGTTTATGGGATTATACCTGTATGTTTCAGCTGTGATACAGGGATTTAAGAACTGGTTGGCAGATGGATGTCCTATGCTGTCCAGTGAAAGGTCAGTGTCAAGCAAATGTATCTCATTTATGCCATCTGTTTCCCTACAACAACCAGAAAAAATAGGAATTACATTTTCACCTGTTAAAGAAATTGAAGCGCTGCAAAAACAGTTTGCCAGTCTAATTTTGTCAGAAGATTACATCGCTCAAGGAATATATTTTTTTGTTATTTAAATCTTGTTTCTTAACATCATTGTCTTGCTTTCCACAGAGTAAGATTTAGCATCACAGCCTGAAGAAAACAAAAAATCATTTATTTTTATCTGTTGCCATGCAGCCTCATTTGGACTTTAAATTCTTCCCAAGACTTAACCTTCAATTTTCCTGTTCAATTCAATCCATCACCTCAACTACTACATCATAGTCTTTACATTTGCAAAGATGGGGACATGACTGCATTGGTGAGTTCCCTTGGTCTGTAGAAAGCAAACTTGAAACAATAGTTGTGTGAAATGTGCACAGTCATGTTGGTTTTGTTAACTTTTTTATAGCTGATTATTTCAGTAAAATAATAATAATTAAAAAAACTCAAACCAAAACAGTTTTCTGGCCAATGTGCTTCTATACAGCTCTAGAGTAAAGTGGGGACTTATTTCTAACCACTAAGTGGAATTTATCAGTTTTCTTTTTCTTTTTTTGTGTTTTTTTTCAGACTCTATTCCCTTTTTGGGAAAAGAAGGATTAACTATTACCATGTTATTCATCCATGTCAGAAACAGCTGAAATGGGAAAGAAAATTTGATGCCACAGGCCAAATCTATTTCCAGTAAAAGATAAATTTAGACAGTGGAAGGGGAAGCCATTCCTTCCTTCAAAGCTATGTTGAGACCAGTTGAATTTCTTCTAATTGTGGCTATGAAAAACGTGAGTCATCCTTTTTTCACCTTTCCACTTATCATCCAGTAGAGGGGAAGCAAAAAGTTGCTCTTATTGTAAAACTTCCTGATTTAGCTCTTGGGGCAATAAGAGACATATCCAAGAGGAAAGAATACTCTTTGGATTCTGTGAGGGTCAAGCAGTATTTTAGATATTACTACCTGCACATGCAGAATATGATGCTGAGTAGAACAGCAGCGATACTGCTAATATGGTTTACAAAGACAGAGATCTATTTCTTACGAATTCTGTCCATCAGACTCATACCAACGCTTTGGATAATCTTGATAACATATGAGGTGAGAGGCTACAATCTAACAGGGAGGAAAGGGTGAATGAAAGGCAGAAAATATCTGAGCACTAGCACAGAAGGTGGCAGCTTTGATTACAATGTGAGAGACCTGTTTAGCTTTTAAAGTGAGCTTTTTCACACTTGGTCCTTTCACTTTCCTAGCCAGAAGTGGAAGATGAGGTCTTCCAACCCATCCCTGGATGAGGTTGTTCCCAATCCAACCAGACTGGGTTGGAAATAACCTAATAGTTAAGACCTGAGACAAGGAAGAGTTTATGTAAATCAAGAGTTTGTGGAGGGATATAATTTTAAACTTCCAGTCACCATACACACATTTGCAATCAATTTTGTCAATTGTTTCATTTAATAAGTAAAAAAACCCCAGAACAACACAACACAAAACCTACCATAATTAATAGCTCTTCCATTTGCAAGTAATTGGATAGATACTTTCAGGTTTTAAGAAAAAGTTTGTTATATGCTCTAAAAACTGGTTGTCTAAAGGAAGATATCGTATATACTGCACACTACTTGAATTTCTTAGGTGCTCTTACTGGCTTCCATCCTCATTAAACTACTCAGTGTGTGCTCTCATTTGGACAGCAATTTTACACCTTTGAAATAAGTTGAGTAGAGCTCACACTAGGCACAAAATGCTGGGCTTTCAAAGAAAAAAAAAATAGAGTCCAAGGAAATACAGTCACAGATGTTCAAAGTCATGATGCTGAGTATCACTTGTTTCAATTCTCATTTCAGCTTGATTGGAAAGTCTTTGCATTCTTTCAGAATATGCTGTTCTAGGGCACAAACTTGTTGTTCCCTTCATGGCAGGGCAACAACTTGTTAAGAAGCAGTTATGCAATGTGCAGTACTACTTACAAATTGTGTAGATAAAGGAAAAACACTTGAGACAAAATTAGAAGGGATTGAATTCCGGCACTGGAGACACTGTTATTTATTTTCAACACTTAAAACCCATCAGTATTATTGGGATTATAAGAAAAATTATCTGGGGATGACTACCTGAGACATGCAAACGGACCTACACATACAGCTATTAATATATCTTCAGTCTAAAACTGTGTCCTGAAAGCATTTGGTATGCTGTGCACCAAGCAGATTTTTGTTACAGTGGGGTACAGGAGTTCTGAGGGACTCCATGCTTTCCACCAGGAAAAGGAAATTCTTGCATTCATTATAGTACTGCAGTTGTTTCCTTGCCTGCTGTAAGAAGCATCTACTCTGGCTGGAAAAAGAAAGTCAGCAATGTGCACTTTATATCTTTGTAAATAGAGAGATTTGGAACATTTACAAAATAGAAGTGCTCTGACACTTTTAAAGCACTGTTTGATATTACCTGACTAGCATTCATTAACACAGAGCTCATAAGATCAAACCATGTTTTAACCATGTTGGGGCTATAGCTCTGCTGCTTTCTACCTCCAGCATGGTCATTTTGTATAATGTAGGTGGAATGTCAAAATGTTGCTAATCACGGAGTATAAAGAAAGGAGGTTGGAAGCAGAAAGAGAATAGCAAGAAAGCAGAATGAATAATAGAAAAGAGGGAAATAACGTGCTACAAAATTGCAAGGCATCCACTTGGTTTTTGTTGGATTTTGTTGGGTTTTTTTTAACAAAATTCCTAATTTTGTTTTAAGAACAAACTTTATATTCCAGGGAACTGGATGTCAGAAAGAAAAAAAAAAAGTAAGTGGAAAACCAACATATTTTTCCAAAAGCTCCCCTGCAAATCTTTCCTCACATATATAGACCAAAACTTTAGTTATATTAACGTGCCCCAACTGATGGCCATAGGGGTGAGTTTCTATCAAGCTGAGATACACTGATCATTTCTGTCATAACTGTGAACCTTAAACTTGTGATCTACTTGCTGTTGTATCCTCTCAAGATTCACATTATGACAGATCCCCAGCAAACGTTCTGGGCTCATGGGGAACTGGAAATCTACTAACTGCCATCAACCCCTAACACAGTTTTTTGGCCTTTGATACTTCTGTTCTCCTTCGGGTCTCCTGGCTAGCATCTAGATGGTGACACTTCAATTCAGTTCGGCCCTTTACTTTACTCATGTTTTATAAGACCTGTAGCATCATCTGGCAAAAGGAAAGCATGGAAGAAGCAATCTTGGACTGTGATTCCCCTTATTTTTATATTCTTTGTGCATGGCTCTTCAGTGTAAAATGAATGGGTGGTCCCCTGAACACAGGTCTCTCCTCTAAAATGTTCCTTCCTGCTAAATATAATTGTCTGATTTCCTTTCTTTTTTTTTTTTCGTATAGTTACAATGATGACAAGAAGAAAAATGTTCCCTTAATGCCTTGCAGTTAGGATATTCTCTTGGAAAGTGGGAGGTTTAGGTTGTAACTCCTTCCGTTAGTGGGAGATGAGGAACATATTTTAGCATACACAGAGACAGGGCCTCTTTAGGTATTTCCCTCCTGCCTCTAAATCACAGCTTGTTAAATGCCCCTCACCTCAGGCTGGGGAAAATCTGTATCTTGTGAGGTAGCATTCAGACATCTAAGAAACTTTTCATTCTGTCTAGGCTTAGACTTCTGATGATCAGATAATTGAATGGTAAGTAGGGTGAAGTAGGGCCTTAAATTGCACCTCACATTGATCTAAGCAGTCTTATTGTATTTCTTAGATATTGTAGGCACTTGCTGTGACAATCTGGCAAAAAGAATATAAAATACTATTTCTATATAATAAAAGAAATTACCTTCAGAAAAAAAATATCAGACAATGGAAAATAATTTTAGGCACTTAATATTTCAGAAAAAAACTGAAGAATTAGGGGAAAGTAAAGATGACATCTTTTTTTTACACTTAAGATTCAATTATTCAATATGTCATATTCTGATCTTTCAGATATTTTAATATCTCAAAGACATTTGCTTCCAGTGAGGATGTTCAACATCTCCCAGAAATTGCCTTACACCAAGCAGTACTGGGCATCAAAGTGTTTTTAACTGGCACTCTTTTGATTCCTCTGTCCTTTGAAAGAAAGCCTACATTTAGAAATAAAACACCAATCATTTGCTGTTCCAATGTCTGAATTAGGAGCTTAACATGGGGAAATAAGGAATTTGAGAAAGGCAAACGTATTACTTATTTGTTTAGCAATACAGAAAAAAAACATAATTATTTAATTTGCACGATACAGAATCTGGAAAACAAGAATTACTGGATATCTTATGTAGTCGTACTCACAGCACATGCTTTTTCTTCTCTTGTTTCCCCTTCTGCATAAAAGTCCTAGGCCATGACAGTGAATTCAGTGATGATTTAAATTTGAAATCATAATACAGGAAATGCAAGTCTTTGCTTATCAGTATTAGTTTAGAACAAAGTAGCTTTTTCCTACTGTTCAAACATCAAATATACTAATGCTTGAAACACTAGTAAAACTAGTTTAGCCCTTCTCTCACCTAATCTTTTATGCTTTCCTTCTAGAAGCTCATTTCAATTAGAGAAGATCAACTATTTTGTCTGGAGAATATTATCTATATCCAACAATAAGAATCCCATACCGGTGACGAAAATGTCCCTGAAATTAGAGTGCCAGGACTTTAAGGTCTTGCTGCAATTTTTCACTGTTATAATTAATGAATCAAATGAAGTACTTTGTTTCTGAGATATTAATTATATGCACCTTACTGGTACACTCCGAAGGTTATCATATATTTTGAATTTCCTAATAGAATTTCAATACTTATTCATGGATCGTAGACTTCTAACTATATTGCCTCTAAAATTAAAACTTAAAATCACATACATTTTTAAGTAATACTGGCTAAAGGTAAGGAAATATTATCTGAAACTTCAAACAGTTCAAAGAAAGAATGAGCAGAAAAAGTTATTTCCTTTCATACAGGCATTATGTCCAAAATCTACTTAGCCGTATCTTGATTATTCTTCCACAACAAAAACACTTCCTGTAGGCAATGGAACATGCAGAAGTTATGCAACATTACCACATGTGGTCACCACATATAAATATACATTTATAAATGAATAGGTACCCAAAGGTCAGAGGAAATAGTCCTTGCCAGAAGTTTAGACCTTAAACCGTTATTAAACGATTATTCGCTGCATTTATTATACCATCATGATTCCATTGATTTCAGTGGTTTCTTTTTGTTTGTTCTTTTTGTTGTTGGTTTTTGTGGTTTGTTTGCTTATTCGTTTGTTTTGCTTTATGTATGCATGTTTTACGGGTTAATGTAAACACAGGTGAGCTTTCAATGCCTATTTATTGCATGGTGCCACCAGGCACTAAACACAAAGAAGTAAACAAGGCCATGCATGGCTCTAGTCAAAAGAGTCTTGAAGCAGCAAAGACTTCATTTTATCACTTCATTAATGTGTACAAACCTCTGAAATGAGAAACGTAGTACAAGTTCCAGCTCTGCCATGCACAGAAATGTCTGCAAGCTTATGAAGACCTATTTCATGATGGCTAATAAGTAGCATCGGAAATTGTCAAAACACCACTGAAGATCATGTACCTTAAAGGACTTATGCATTTTTGAGTGATGTATTCTGACCTGTAATTCCAGAATCAACTAATGTTAAACAGCTCTGTTTCTTACACAATGTGTGAAGATATGTAAAAAATTTTTTGAGGTAAATTGAAACATTATGACACCTCTTTGCAAGCTATCACCTCAGTACTGTTGATTTCAACATCACTGAGAATTGTCAGCAGAATGATTAAGTTACTTATTTTTGCAATGAATTAAAAATGTGTGAGGCACATAATAGTAGATTAAGGAAATGTGCTGCTCTCATTTACCCTGTGATAACTTATTCATGTAGTCTTCCCCTCAGCATCTTGGGAATTCAAAGCCATGATGTGCTGGAATCACGCTGACCCAATATGGCAAAGGAGTTTATGTGAAACCTCACTTCAGGTTTGATTCTGGAGTCAGAGCTGTTTGCATTCATAAACCACAGCTTAGATTCTTCTCTGAGTACGCATGCTACATTTACTGAACTTTTAAAATCCTACAGAATGTAAGTGAGTTAAAGGACAGCAAAACCAAATGTTACTCCTTTGGAATTAAGGAATTAAAGTGAGAAGGATGCAAGAAAACCTTCAAGAGCAACAGCACTCCTTTGTCTTAGCTGTACAGAGAAGGTTTAGCAAGGGCAAACACGAAGTACCTGATTTTTAACACGTCGATCACAGGGGGAAGGCAGACATAACTGAACAATGAGCTAAGCACCACAAAACATCTTATTTCATAGCTAACTCATTTCACAATCAGATCTTTCGTTCTAAAGTATCTTTAGGGGAGTTGGAAACCTAAATGAGTATGAAAATTAAAAGATGATGGGTTTCTAACTGAGCAGAAGGAGTCAGAAGAACCAAATCTTTTATCATAGAGCTGATTTTCCTACTTTAAGCACATTAGTTGTCCCCTTTACTTTTTATGTATTTTATTACTAAAGTGTGTTTTTAGGGGGAATTTAAGTGAATAAAGAGAAGTTCATGAACACATGGGCTTGAGGAAGCTATTCCAAACTTGAAAGAAGTATTGAGTAAAAGAAAGAATCAAGAAGGAAATGAAATGAATGCTGAGCTTGGTTTCACTTATGGAACGGAAGTGCCTGTAATGATTTCTCAGAGAAGTTTTTAGCCAGGTGTGTTTTGACAAAAGGTCTAAATGACAAGGACAAAATTTTACTCCGGCATTTTTCAAGAATGAATAGTGAAAGCAAATCAAGTGGCATGAAAAATGTTCCCAGAATTTGTTTTATCATTATGTATCTCACTGAAAATATTTTTTTTTCAACTAATGTGGACTGACGATATAATTTTCTCTTCAGTATTAGATAATAAGAACCATATAGCTCCCACAGGAGGTCATCCAAATAATTAGACTAGGAAGCAAGGACACTTTCTTTCTTTGAAGCTGTTGACTCTGCAGAAGAGAATTTAAGATTCATGGAACAGGAGACGAACTTTCTGGTCTCAAGGGTAGAATAAAGGTAGTTCCTTAAGAAGTTTTACTAAAATGCACTGAACACTTAAACTTAGCAATTTTATCTGGCTTTCATAAGAAAATGAGGTTTTACCATGTTATCTGTTAGTGTCTGTGAATAAATTTTGAACTTATGGGAAAATTTAAACCCTCTATGTCAAAGGAACAGAGGTCTAAAAGATAGAAAATTTCTATTACTGGCTGTGTAGAGGAAGGAAGCTGAAATTAATGTCCTTACTAAGGAAAAGGCTGTAATATGAGCTCAAAAGCAACCTGTTTTCTTGGACTATAGATTAATCAATAAGCATATTTCTGTTGACAAAAGAGTGCAGTAGCTCCAAATCAGTCCTGCACAGGTTTATTGTCTGCCTAGAAGACACGGGGTCAAGGTGAGGATACTGTGAGGGCTGAAAATTGTGGGATTTGAGAGAGAATAAGAAGTACAATAGTAAGAAATGAGCCAGAAGAAGACAGACACCATTATTGTACTAGAAAGTATAGAGATAAAGGATGCCATTCCACAGGAAACTAGGCTTCATTAATTCCACTGTATGTAGGAGCTCTTTTTAAAGACATAATGTTAAGGATTCCTAAGGATTAACATGTTTAAGGAAAATGAAAATTTTTCTACTTTTCTAAAATGGAATAGGATAGTATCTTACGAAGTCTTGTAATTTTCATTGTGTGGATTCAGCAGAAAGGTGGTTTTCCAAATAAGAAGAAACTACAGAAATGATTCTTGTTTTCTGAAAACGATATCAGTTTGAAATGACGATTAAATTTGCTGCTAAAGCCTATTTCTCACCAAGAACTTACAACACGTAAGTTCAGAATGTGAAAAGTACATTGCTGTCTATTAATTTAATGAAAAATATAAAAGCTGTAGGTGATATGCCGTGTCTGTTTTGTGGGACTTTGTTTCTAATTCTTTAAAGTAAGTTTTACTGATCTGTAATATTCCTAGTACATTTCATGGTAGCAACATATCTGCATACATGACAGTTAATCAATCTGTTGATGATTCCAACTATCTCCTGCATGGTAAATTAGTTGTTATTTTCACAAGGTAAGGGAGCAATGATTTCATCAGGTGCTGGAATTAAGAGTATGTAATTAGCTTGGCAAGTGTGGCACAGAGATTAAGTTGTTGTGCTTCATTAATTAATAGTAAAATAAAGCACCAGCTAAATACTAGACTGAGATAGTACTAATGTTCAGTGTACCAGGACTTCCCTCTTTGGTCATTGCAGAATTTCTCTGGAGGTGGCTTCAGGATAGCTGTGTACAAGCAGAGTGAAATCGATTTTTTTGTGAAATGTAGGATGCTTAAATTAAACCCTGGAGAGTTTAGATACTTGGAGGATATTCCCTGACAGAAGAATTAGTTCACTCCTTTGTTCAAATCCTTACCCTAATTATTGATTGAAGGGATATTTAACCTCACATCATCTGTCAGGCAGGTGGAGTAAGTTTTGGGCTGGGCTGGTTTACTATTCATGCAACAGGAGTTGTGGTCTTAATATAGGCAGCCACAAATGGTAGCAAAGGGAGCATTTTTTTCTCACATCCCCCTTCACTGGGTGGAGAGATATCAGTAGTGACTTCCAAGCAGCATCTGCTTTTTCAAAGCGGGGTTCATTGCGCAGTGTTTTTCCTTTTCTTCTGTAGTTGAAGAAGAGACAAGAGTTGCCGACACCATTGCACATGAGGGTAATTTCATAGCACCAAGGGTAAACAAAGCACAGCTTGGCAGCCTAATCAATATAGCTACACACTGAATTGCTTCTAGGTACACATCACATTTAGACTCACAACAAGCAAACATCTCATTCTGAATCCTGGAAACTAAATCCCACAACCGAACAGAAATAGTATACCAATTCTTGCTAATCAAAATTAGCCATCAAATTAGGGTGCATTTTACCTGCTTCTCCACAGGGTTGTAGAAAACTTATAGAAGTACATGTTTGATTAACTCCAGCTTTATGTATAATAGGCTATCCCTCTTTATTGCATGGCGTGTCATATTCTATATCATACGAAAATTGCTAACAGTTCTTCTGAGCGAGAAAACTCAGAGAAGGTTAAAAACATTATTTTTAGGAGTCTTACACATTCAGCCCAGCTCTCTGTGTAGAGCTGTTTTGAGGATGCTGTAGTCAGTTACTGTGTTCTTTACTCTTGAGCACTGAAAATTGGGATGTCAGTTTTCTCTGGTGGTGAGAAAGTTTCTAAGTCGATCAGTATTATCTTTCAGTATGTCACCAACAGTTTTGGTTTATGGACTAGTAATTCCTTTATCATGAGGTAGATGGTTTAGACTTTAATATTCTAAGTTAGCATTATCCTTAATGTAAAGAAAGCATATAATTTGCCTCCAAACTGAAATTGTCTTCTTCATATGTCAAATTTGCCATTCATTACTGAAATGGTATCTATAGACATTAATGAATAATTTTGCAGACAGTGTGGTGAAGGTTTCTTTTCTCTAAATAGGAGTATGCCACTAGAGATAATTTGCCCTTAAGTAATCTTCCTCTGAATAAGACCTCTTATTCTCACAGTCACACTTTTAATTTCAGTAGAAAAGTCAAACACAACTTAGCTTAATGTGAATAAAAAGGTGAAACTTTAGTTTACTACTGTTTATCGGTAGATTATGTATCAAAACTTGAAATATTTTCAAAAGGAAGTATTGCTGAAACACAATTAGGAAATTAATCCTTAATTAATTCTGCACTTGCATGTGTTTCAGTTGTGTTTCAGTTACAAGTGAGAGCTATATCTTTTTTTCAAGAGAGCATGTAGAGTTCTAAGTTAACAATCTGTGGGGTTGGGAAAATGTATAAGACAGTGATGGAAATGTATTTGTATTCTCATAGAGTAATGAATGATCTGTCATCATTAATAACCACAGGAAAGGGCTGGCAACTCAACCAGAATAAGTAAGAAAAGAGCATGACAGCCTGTCATTGCCTAATGAAGATGAGACATTAAAGGTTTTCAATCATAGTATTTTACCAGTACACCTGGATTCTCTTTATTAAAAAGGCATTTATCTAATGATGCATAGCGAGGTATTTCCAGTAATTGAAGATGGTTTTCCTGATAGAAAGTGGATTGTAAAGGACCAGAGGAAAAGTAATGCTGTATTACAGTGTTACAAGGCCCAGACTGTGAGTCTTGGTCCTGCACATTTTTGTGCACGCAGTCAAGTTTGTGCATATGAGTAGTTCTGTTGTATGTTACATATGACTATTCACGTACAGAAAATTACTAGTAAGCTTAAAATAATGGACATTGAATTTTAACTGTATGTGATCAATCCATATAGATTTGAAAACCTGGGGGACATATTTCTCAAGTACAGTTCCACTGACAGAAAGTTTGTTGTCTTCAGTGAAAACACTTTCATGTGCTTCAGAGGGATTCTGTTCTAGACAGAAATAAATTCAAATAAATTAGGAATGGCTCATGGATTTTCCATAAGTAAAGAAGGAAGGAAATTTATCCCATAAATGATTCGCTGCAAATTACGCACTCATCTCAACCACACTCAAGGAAATTGGTAGTCAAAATAATTGATTATAATTCTGTGAATTTTTTCTTGCTTATTCAACGTGAGAAAAATATATACCCTAGAGTAGTACTGTTCAGAATCTCTTTATTTGGATGCAGCAGGAAATTCTGGTGTTGCATGCTCCCGAGGGGATAGTAGAGAAACCTGACAAGTAGCAATAATGGAATTTTTCTGATGCTTGCACATGCACCATGCTGAAAAGCATGAGGAAATTAATCTTCATGTAAAAAAGGAACCTGTATTCAGAGAAAATGATAACTTTGGAATTTCTGTATAGAAACCTTTTTTTTTTCAATTTAATACATAGATGAAAAAGAATAATTTTATAATTATTATAAATTTCCTTTAATCACACTTCTGTTCTTTGAGTTATTTACCAGGAAACAGAGCACAACTGTGTTTAAAATTGAAATAGAGACTGCACAAGAGAGAAAGTTGCAAAAGCCATCTTGAAATTGCATGGGTTTTGTGTACATACAAAGAGTGAACGAAATATTCAGCAGAATTCTTCTAAACACTATATAAAATTACTTGTTTGCACATTCAAGGTCAAAAGATGGTGATATTGCACGATCCTCTCTCCCACTTCACTAGGACATCTTTCTCAGTGCTCAGACCTAAAATGAGAGGTAAAAACTGACTTGCGTTTTAGTTTTTGGACTTCTGTGTCTTGTAATGTCTCTGGGCTTGTCTTGTCATTCTATCAGCAAGAGATCAGATCATTCCTGGTCACAAAACCCATTTCCTAACAGAAAAGGTTGATTGGAAAAAAGAAGACGAAAAGAACACTTTCAGCTTGATTTATATAAATTCACTCCCCTTTCCCAAAACAAAAATATCTGATAATAACCAATGATATAAAAAGCATGCTAATACCACCTTAATTTGAAAGCAAGTTTTGCTAATAAAGAGTTCTAAAACAAGTAGCAAGCAGTCTGAGGAGTTTAGACAAAAATAAAATAAACACAAATCTTTTAAATCTTTATCAGACATTGCTGAAGGACAAGATAAGATGAAATATTTTGTTGCACCTCTAGCCTATGCGTTATCATATATTGCATCACTAACAAAGTTGTCATTTTTCTCAAGCCTCTATTTTTTCTTTCAGACAGCATTCTTGCATGAGCTGTTTGCAGTTTTCTGCCAAATTTTATTAATTGCAGCAATTATTGAAGGAAGGTCAAGCTGTTGCTTTTAACCCTAGTAAGACCTTGATAATAATGTAATATGTTAAAAAACCATTACCTTGGTAATGTAAATATTAGATGTGAGAAAACGTAGAGGACCTATGTATTAAGCAGGTGGATTGCTAGCAGGAACTCATGCTACTGGCAACTGACCTTACCCAGAATGCTTGTGCAAAGAGAGAAATACCTTATTTCATCCTAAATACCCTGCAGGGTTAGTTCACCTTAAAAGGGGCAGCTTATTATGCCTGCTACACCAGCTAAGCACAGTTTCATGAAACAGCACTCTTCTAACCCAAACCTTCTGAAACTGTAATTATTAGCATAATCTAGTAGATAATAGTTACTTTAAAAATCTTCATACCTGTTAGATTTTCAGGTCATGAGAGTCCTAGTTGCTTAATAGCAATGTATACTACTTAATTCAAAGTACAGGATAATTTTCAGCTCTGGAGTACGTATATTTTTATCTCTTCAAACTGACTACTAAAGTTTGGGACAAAAGGTACTTTCAAACTGAAGAAAAAATTAAAATATATTTGAAGAAGAAAATGTATACTATTGCTACTTTCTCCTTTGTTCTTCTGGAATGTTTGCCTTTTAAGATTTACTAGACACTGAATTTGGAGTAATAATATCACATCTCAACTCAGTCTTTATATCCTGCTATAATACTATTAATAGTCCTAATAATTTCATCATACTTAGTATGATGTAGATTCTTAATAATTAATATATTACATTTGTGACCCCAGAATATCCATATCAATGGAGTTAATGTATAAGCCAAAATTCATTACTGTATTCAGAAGTAGGGTAATTAAGAATCTAGCTGTAAGGAAAAGATATCTCTTATTAAACTAGAAAATTAAATGAGAAATTCAATCAATTAATAAAGAATACAAAATACCTTTGGTTTTCTTCTAGTGTTGCTATTTCTACTTTTATTCATGAGTGAATTGTCTTGTAAATAAGTTATCAGTTATGAGTTAATGAGGTTCTCTGTAGACTGTTTTAATTCTATGCATACTACATTGACTTTGGAAATCTGTGTTGGGGAGTATGATTTCACGTCATATTACTTATTGTGTATACAAACAAGTCCTCATTCATCTATTAACTGTGGATTTTGCAATTCAAGACATGCATCTGGCATGCTGAAAGGCCCACAAGATTTCTGGAGTGCCTGACATACGTGGAGAAGTAGAGAGTTGGGACTGTTCAGCCCTAAAATAAGATGATGAAGGCAAAACCTTACTGCTGTCTACAATGACCAAAAGAAGCGTAGTGGAAAGTAGGCAGACTTTTTGGAGCTGCGCATGAAAGGACAACAGACAATGGACACATGTAGAAACAAAGGAAATTCTAAATGGATAGTAAGGAAAAATTTAACAAAGATAATCAAATATTGGAACCAGTTGCCTAGAGAGGCTGCGGAATCTGCGTCTTTTACCATATTCAAAACCCAAATGTATAAGACCCTGAGCAACTTGATGTAAAATGACCGGGTTTTGGGAGGAGAGTTGGACCACATGACATTTGAAATCCTCTACAGCCTAGATTATTCCATAACTCTATTTTGTAATTCCATGAAATGGAAAAAAAAATTATTTAACACTATTTTTATTATCTTTAGACTTCAGAAAAGGAGCTAACAAAGGACAGGAAAATTGTTCGTTCATGCAGTAGTGTACACAAATGTCTGCCAGTGTTTTTTCTCTTATTCATCTGTTCTATTTCTTCTCCTCAAAGTTCAGTGAGACAAAGGGTGGAGCAGCTTTCCCTGCAGTTTTCTCCAATGTCTATAATCCTTTATGTGCCTCAGCACTGAAAACATCATGATTGTGCTCAAACAAGTAAAGATCTCAGAAGTATGAAGGACAATCTTTTCATTTACCTCTGGCTCCGAGATGCCCTTTAGCATGATATTTAAAGTCTAGCATTACCTCCTGTTTCAGCGCAATTCATCTTCTTTCTTCTATATTTCAACCTACTCCCTTTTGCGTCCTAGCTAAGGGCTCTTCCTCTTCTAAATTTTAAAATTCCTTGATTTTAAAGTAGTTCTGCAACAGCATTATTTCATGTTCTTGTCGTGGCTATGTCTTAGTTTCTTACAGCTTAGCTATGTTTTATTATCTTCTTTTACAGTTAGTATGATCTCATCCATTTATAACTACTAAAGAGATTTGGTGTGTATAATCTCAGCCAAGTTGCAGAACCTTCACATTTGATGCTCCCCTCCCCCCCTTATATAGAGATATTTTAATACCCCAACAAAGAGGGAATATATAAGTTTTTTAACTTACTAATGACCATTTCAAGTAGACTGGAACTTCTATACACTTATTCTTTACCTTAGTGCAGATTTTTAACTGATGTGTTCTGCAAGTAACTGCTGTTACTTGTACAACAAACTGATGTTAACACCATATTGTGTTCAACACTAAATAGAAACTTGGTGCGTTTTTTGCAGTTGAATGTCTGCCTGCTACATTTATCGGAGCATTCTTGATGTTCCCCATAGTCCTTGTAAAGAGGGAAGAAATAGAGTAAGAATAAACAGCTTTATCTGCATACCAACTCCCAGAGTATTTTTATTACAAAAAGAGAAAAAGATGCTCTTATATAATGCAGTAAAGAACAAAAATTAAAGCATCAAGAGAAAGAGCAACTTGATGAAGTACGTAATCAACAATGTCTAATAATGAATCATTGCATCTGGGTAATAAGATTTATTACCCAGGGATTTTTATTTTTTTTCCCCAATAGGGATTTTTATTATCCCTATTGTGATAATAAGGAGATCCCACTGTTGTGACTTTCCAGGACAATTTCAATTAGATTAATTATCAGCTGTATTTAAGATAGTTTTCTCAAGTTTGTAGTAATAAGAATATACCTATTTTTAAGGTTTGTTTGCCTACAGTTTTAGGCAGTTCATCAAAGGACAGGAGTAGAACTTTTGAGAAATAGTACTCTGATATTTACATATATTTACTTTTCCTTTTTTATTTAGGAACATTGCTCGGAATTTAAAAATATAAACTAGACAGTCATACAGAATAATTAAGCTCATTCTTCCATTTTAACATTTTTGTCAGGATCCCAAGGAGGTCTCATGCAGGAAAACAGCTTGGAAGATGCAGTTCAGACCGGGAGCCAGGACAATTACAGGGAGGAGCCATGAAGCACACACGTTACGTTTGTCATAAGATAGAACTGTGATTCAGGTTTGAGGAATGAAAGAAATTGTTACGGGATGAAATGAGCAGTCATACAGTACAGATTTAGGAACATTTGGATTGTGTCTTCATTCAAATACTCTTGACAAGTCTGTAGGGCTGAATTTCTTGCTGTTGGGTAATCTGATACACAGATATGCTTAGAAGTGTATGAGAATTAAACTAAACATAACTGAGAATGAAGCAATTTCAAAGTGTTCCTGTTTTCACAGGAGCAAACTGGTAATCTATGTTGAAGATCGTGACAACGATGAAATCACTTCTGGCAAAGACACATGGGAATATTTTTTAATATACCATTAAAAACTCCCCTGCCTCCTTTAAAGCAAATAGTTGTTCACCTGAGCTATTAGATCTGTGAAGATGTTCCACTACACAGACTTACCCTGTCTGGGTATTTGATGAGGGGGGCTGATGGGTCTCAGCATAGGTTACTGCGTTCAGCGATTTGCATGTCGCAAGCTCTCATCTCAACATGGAAATCAAGCCCATTTTTCACTGTCATTCTTTCCACTCTGTGCTCTAACCCTCTGAAAGCATCTCCCCCCGGTGCAACTCATACCAGCCACTCACATTGTAATTATCCGAGCAGCCAAAAGCCCAGTGATTTATTGGCTTTATTCTAGCTGGGATAAAATGTAAATCTGGATAATAGCTGTCATTTTCAGGTTCAGAGCTGGGAATGTGAGGTAGAGATTGATTTTTAACTGTCCATTTCCTTAGCTCAGAACATTATGCAGTGTTTCATTTTGGCTTGTGCTGAATGTCTGTCACTGCAGACACAACAACATCTGACCACATCAGGGTGTCTAACCCCTTTTAAAATTGTTTTGTTCTGGCACGTCCCAGAAATTCTTCATCAAAATCATTTTTCATTTGGGACTGAATGTTCTCAAGACTGGAAAATATTTAATAGGTTGTGGTTTTTTTCTTTTTTTTCTCCTCCTCTCCTGCCTGCCCTAAGGCACTGAAAATTTGACAGGGCAACCACTAGATCATAGCATTGGTCCGTGAAGTTATTATCCACAAAAACTAGAAAGCTGTGGCATATTAACACAGCTGATGATATCTTGTCTTCATATCAGTATTTGTTTTATGTTTGTGCTGGTTTACACATGGTAAACTTCTCAGGTCATGGTGGAAACCCTTTTTCTGTTTTACTACATATTAAACAGAGTTCATAGTGCCATACCAGTTTATTCTGCATTTGAACTGCCAATAATGAATATAGAGGATTATAGGTTGATGTGATTTCTTTGCAATAATGTATTATACAAATTGGATTTCACATAAATGGTAGGCAACACAGAAGAAAGAAGCTGTTAATGCTTATGTCCTATATTGATATCACTGACCCTTTCTACATGAGACATGTTAGATAAGGAACTCTTCCAATTTTTTTTTTCTGAAGCAAAATTCACCAGAAAGCAGTAATATGGCCTTTTCATAAACACCCATCTATGAGCAGTAAAGCAAATATTTCTAAAAAGGCATAGATAATATATAGCGCTCAAAGGATTAGTCATCTTCATAGTTTCTGACAAGTCCATGTTTTACTTGAATGAAAGTGGAGACTGAGTTTAATCCTTCCAGAAGGAGTTTCCTGATGATAGGACAGCTGTATCTCAGACTATTTTATTTATGTTCATGGAAATAGTGAGAAACTGACTCTGCAACAATGCTTGTAGTCTAGAAATAACCTATGATAATATTGACCTGCAAATATTCAAAATCTGTGGTTTGCTGAAAAAAAAAAAACCCAAAACCAAACCAGAAATAAAGCTATGCTTGTTTTCATTTAGTTCAAAGAAACAGAATAAAACCAAAACAATAGAGATTAGATGAAGACTGAAAAAAGTTACAGAAATAGACCACATCGGAAAACAAACATACATTTGTGTGAATTATTAATGCAGAAAGTAGATTTTGAAAATGAGCTTCAGTGAATGCAAACATAAAAAATCTTTTTACAGGTGATAGAAAATATCTCTATTCTTTCCTAAGTTTTTTAAATTAAATGTATTCTTTGTATATCCATGTGATATCTGGCCATGTTTTATATAAAGGAGCAAAGCACAGCATTTGTGCAAATTAAAACGAATGAAACCTCCCACAAATAATAGCAAATCAGAGTATATTACCTATTTAGTAGAATATGTCTGTAATTGACAACAAGAATTAACTTTTCATAACTAAAGCTTCCCGGTCTCCACTCAGATGTGCTACATACACATGAACAGTCAAAATCTATTAAATCCTTCTTCCTTTAAACCTACCCATCCTATTCCTACCTATCTCTACTTTGCATTATGCAGTGAAAATAACTGCTCCTGACAAGAAGTCTGTGCAGTTGATAGTACTCTAGTTGTTACCAATTCTTTGATGAAAACGTACATGTTCAAAATACAAATAATACTTCTTTAGGCTTGCAAAGCAGGAATACATTTTACATAGAAGCACATCAGCTCTCTTTTTAAAGTAAGAATTAATTTAGTTTATCTTCAAAATACATTTTTTTTTTAATCGAAGTCCATTTGTTTTCTGGTTTTGAATGTGGCCTAGAAAGTAACAGTTATAATACAGTAACAGTATTATTTATTTTATTCCCCATTTACTACTAGAAGCAATTGAATTGCTAGTTACTAGGGGAATTGCTATGGTTTTCATCTGATATCGTGATTATACAGAAAGATGAAGTGAACATTAGCAGAAGTCGGAAGGAATTCTTTCCCATTTCGTAGTGTGTGCCTTGATGTGTCACAGTGACCGCTTATTTTTGTTCAACACAGAGTTCCTCCTAGATGCATGTGAATTTGGTAATTTCTTGGTTTAGATGAAGTGGTGCTAGACCTTTATCAGTATTCCATCATTTGCTTAGGACTAAGGATGTTCTGCTGGCTGATAATACAAGTTGCTTTCTATTCACCACCTGCAGACAATTTGAGAAAAAATAGCTTTCCCTGCCAAGTACTTTTTGTTTGCGTTGTTTGTTTGTAGAAGCTCATTATGTGCAAAGTAATGAAAAATTATATCTTGTTAGGGTAGGGGGAGCTGGTTATTTAGTCCTTTGCAATGTAAAAATGAATGTTTTATGATCAGTGGCTTCAGTTCTGAGTATTGGCTCCACTCTTCTGAATCAAAGTTTTACCTTTGCAGATTGATAACAAGTCTACATAACTTTTCTTAAGGGTAATCTTTGATCTTATTGAAAGAAAGGTGAAGCTATTATATTCTTAATGTCCTTGTAGAAGCTGAGAATGCCATGTATGATTTCTGTGGTGATACTAAGGAACCTCTACACATAGCTGTATGGGCCATAAGACATAAAATGAAATAGATTTTGGAAGCTGGTATTATCAACATTTCTCTACAGCTCCAACTGATTGCATCTGTGGGCAGATATGCTTTTGTCACTGAGCAGATTCATTCTTTTCATACATATTTTTATCTCTCTAGGTCTCTTCAAAAACTCTATTTTTCAAATGTAGCTTGAGCATTTCAATTGCAAATGTGGATAAACAGATGGGATAGAAAGACTGTGGATAAAGTTTTCTGAATACATTTTTTTGTGATAATTTGTAGGTTTTCAGTCCCTTCCACTCTTTTATTACGTGCATTACTTTATTTCAGTCATACTTAACAAACCTCAGGTATAATCTGTCATGTTTTTGAAGTATTTCCTAGTCATAGACACAAAGTTATATGAATTTCTTTTTCTTAAGAAGAACATCTCCATGCATAAATTGGAACAATCTGTTTCAAGCTTGCAATCTCCTTTTAATTTTTTTATTTATTTATTTTTTTGTTAATAAAACAAGATTGGAATCAGTACTGTCTAAAGTCTCACTCATTATGTTTAAATACTTCTTTTGCTAATCTTGCTTTTTATTTCTCCACAAATGTTGAATTAAAGTTAACGAGGTAATCTCAATATACAGTATTATTTAAGTCAATAGAGATATGGGTATCTAAATTAAGTCTTTGGACTTCTGTATTGTGGAAGAAAAATTGTGTCTGAAAGGTCATAAAAGGAATGTGGTAAGCTGGTTTTAGCACTTCCAGGTATACACACTAGTTTACTAAGACACTGAGCAACATAGAAATGCAAGAATATAACTCTTTTCCCTCCTCCCCCT
>JANXJC010000059.1:13168911-13191315 GCA_027564655.1 Leptodon cayanensis
TATTCGTTTTAACAGCAAACAGTAACTAGCCTTTACTGTTACAGCTTTATCTTAGTCTTCCCTGAAGTGTCTGAGGAAAGAGAGAAACAACATGGGAAAATGGTTTCTTGCTTGTTTGGTATTGACATGTTGTCTGGGCTTTTCTCTTCCCTCCCTTCATTTTTACCAAGTTTTGTATTTCAGATGTTAGAAATTTGAGGAGACTATATATTTTAATCAGTGCTGAGTTTCTCCTGGGTGTCACACTTTACATAGTGAGTGAATACAAGGTAAAATACCCAGCTACCCCAGGAGGATCCAACATTCTCCGCACATTCCATTGAAGACATGGTCTTTTGTGAAATTACAAATCAGCTTCCCTCCTCATCTTTTGACTCTCTTCAGAAAAATTCTGCCATGCTGTCTGTAATTCCAGGCGCTTCAAATCCTTTCATGTCATGATGGTAAAATCTTCTGGCTTTAAAGATTCTTCAACAGCATGTGGTGGAGTATCAAGCACTTGTCTTAAGCATGTACTGAATTAAAATTAGCCTTTAAATGTGCACATCTGAGCTTAAAATATATACTAGAAAGAAGTCTAAGCACTTTGAGAAAGTATTTGAAGATCAGGGAACCATAAAGGCATTTTCTTGTCAAGTTATGTTTGTATAAACTAATTGTTTATTATCAGTCACATCAGAAATGTTTGATAGAACAGTGTTTAGACATTCTAGTTCATGTAAATATCTCCTAAAATTATTGGATTTGTGGTTTGGGGGGAAATTGATGGGGGGATTGGAATTTATTTGTGCAGATTTTTTTTCTTTGACTTTCTACATTTTAATATTATTCTTTTTTTTTGTGACTTACTTAGAATCACAGGATTGAATGGGTTGGAAGGGACCTCTGGAGGTCATCTGGTCCAACATGCTGTCCAAAGCAAAGCCAACTTAGATTAGTACTTTCAATTCTTTCTGACATATATCACCATTAAGTCATTTTCTCCCTTCTACTTCTGTTATGCATTTCTAATAGTTATATTTTTAACAGATGCCTGAGCTCTTATCTTCAAGATATATCTGTTTTCTTCCAGCTTCCAGTTTAAATGTTGCTTCTTCTCAGCAAAATCTTATTAATTCCCTGAACCTGAATCTGCTTTGATTTGGTCAGAGCCAAAATTCTTTTCTTGCAGGCTTATGGTGCAGAATGAAAACTTTATCTCCCCTCAAAAGCTTAGGAAGAATTTTTTGTAAGAGTTAGTTGTATAATCTTTTTGCAAAGTACATAGTTATAAAACCAGTTATAAATTGATAAACAAACAAATTCACATATTTCTTTGTAGATAATACTTTTTAGTTTAGCAAATGATTCACAAACTAACTGTCCTAGGACATTACTACCTCGTGGTGAGATTCCATCCTATGACAACAGGTATTTTTGACACCAATTTTCTTCAGGTAAAGAAGTTAAAGTTCAGTAAGAATAATTACAGAAATAATAAACAATGTGATTGATAACACTGAACTTTTTTTTTAGGTGACATGGAGCTTTTTGTACTTGGCATAATTGTAGCGGAAATCTTGAGACACAACAATGGCTATGAAATACCTTCTTCACACACAATTTCACAGATATTTTCCCCCAGTCAGTCCTAACAAAGCTTTTCAAGTTTAAGGATAATGTTAGTTGGCATAATTTCCTACATGATCTAAACCAGCGTTTCTTCTGGCTTTTATTTATTTTTTTTTTTTTTTTTGTACCAGCTCTAGATACTATGATAAGACTATTTTGAGGACTGGGAAAATCGATCAAGTAGATAATTTGACCTTTCTTTCATTGCTTGTAATAGAATTATTATGAAAGAAGAGACTCTAAAATATTTTTTTCTGCAAGCCTGCATGCCATTAGGTAGAGAATTGTGAATAGTTTTTAAACATTACCCCAAATTTGAATCCAGCATGGCAGAAGCTGTAGGTCTTTAATAGTCTTCCTTTATTACCATGTAACATTTGCATTAACATAATACTTGAATGCTAATAGACTTTGTTGTGTCCTGATGATTCTTAGAGTCTGATTTAATAGAACTGTCATAGCTTACCAAAATAGTTTAACAAAAGTTTCAGCAGCACAATACTAGTAATTTGTGTTTGTTTCCCTGATCAAAGTACAAATAATTATATGATAGAAGTTAGGGAAATGAGGATTATGTCAATAATATCAATTTCTTTTCCATTTCAGGATTCTGTGTTCCCTGAAGTACCTAATACAGTAGCAATGAGCATATCTAGATCAGAAGAGATGATACAGGTCTGTGGGGCAACAGTGATCAGGTGTGGATACGAATCATATCTCAAAAGTGAATAGTTGTTCCAAACTGAAAAGAAAAAAAACCCAAACCCTCCACAAAATCAAAGACTATCATTATTTTCAGCAGGCTTCTTTATGTCAGACTGAGTATAAAGGGTCAAATATCACCTTAAAGGTGAAATGACATGAAAGATTTTGTTGAAGCTAATGGCAAAACTCAGACTGAATTCTGTAAGATTAGACTGCATGTGAAGAAAAATCCTGAGTGGAAGAAAGAAAAATAGGAATCTGAATGATCCCCTTGGTGACCTGTGGGAATGATGTATTTTAGCCTGAGGAGTCAACTTAAATAGAAGAGTTAGCAAAAACTAATACACCAGATTTATTTTTCTGACTCCTGCTTTCCCTTAGTAGAAGCTTGACTTATAAAATTGCTTCCACTTTATGAAACGTTTAATGTATTAATATTTCTTTTTATGATGGTTTAGAATAAACTGAAATCTTACAAACCAATATTTACTCAATAAATTGCCTTGTGCTGAAAAGTTTCCTTTGGATGGAAAGCAATTTCATATATAGTGAGACAGAAAAAAAATAACTGACATCTGCTTGTAACAAGAAGCTCCTCTGATTCATTTATAGATTTATGCATTCTGTCTGATCTGGGAACATGAACAAGGATTTCTCAAAATTTGACCATTACTTATAGAATTCTTTCTCTGGAAAATCTCTTAATTTCATAAAATAAACACAGAACAAGGTCTACTAACATATAATGCATTTCAAGTACAAGGTAACCCATTTATGATTACATATTTCTGGAATATCTTAATGCCACATCAATGTTCCTAACAAGTGAAGCATAGAGAATCAAAATGTTTTATTCATGAATACATATAAATTTTTTCCCCTCCCCTGACATTTTTGCTAACTTCATATAATTTAAATTTAACATAAGAAAAAGTCAATTACAATTTCCAAACCTGAAAGCCTAATTTCCAGTGCTAAATGTTCACACTAGATACCTGGCAAAACTGGACTGGATCTTGAAATATATATATCAAATACAGTTTTAAGTGAAAAGAGTGACCATTAGGGCCCTTCATGACTGTTTGAAATACAAGCTTTCAATAAAACAAAAAGGTACACATTGTAAGATTCTATTAAGCTTTCACCTTGGAAGCTGAAATTCAATTTTATCATAAAAACATACCTTTATAACCCCATTTTATGCTTAATTATAGCAAATTAGCATTATGGTTTTGTGTTTGGGGTTTTTTTGGTGGTTTTGCTTTGGTTATTGTATGAAAGAAACAGCCAGGAATACATAGAAGACAAAAGAAATGTTCTTTATTTTTCTGAACCTTTTCTTATTTCAGCTTTTTTTCTGTACAGTCTTATAACACTATAGGACATTCTATGTTGTATGTGGGATGCTGTTACTGAGGTCAAAGGGAATTTGATGGAATTTGTCCTGATTGTATAGAAAAGAAATGTGGGTTTCAGCAAAATTTACCTACCTTCTCACCCTACTCTCAAGACACAAATTTACATGCCTTAAAAACTTTTTTTAAATAAAGGTGTATTTACTTAAAAAAATCATGGAATAATAGAAAAGATATATATATATAATGTAAAAAAAATCTGGAAGTCAGACAGTTCTGTTCATAGTAGCATTAACAGGTGATAAAAGTGGTGCTTATGAATCCCCAGCCATACCGCGCGATGCAGGAGAAGCGTAGTACTGGTTTAGGGCTTCCATTTCTCTGGGAAATCTTGTGGCCAGGCGCATATATTCTGTAAAGGGCAGGCACTGCGGAGGTGCATGTACTAGTCCATTGCATAGACAACCAGCACAGGAACACTTTGTCGATGTGTCCTGGATAAGCTGAACCCACAACTTAGGGAGAACTAATTCAACGAAGACTCAGTAGATTCCAAATGATCCTGCGGGATTCAGAGAGCAAGTGCTGTGGTAAATCTCTTAAATATGACTCTCAGGTCTCATACATCTTTTTTCCCCACATGGGTGTATATTGTATATAGATTTCTTACCCCATGACTTCAGGTCTGATATTCTGGGCTAAAAACTACAAGTTTATACCATGTGCCGGGGAGGATTCTTACTCTGCTGCTGATGTACTCTGCTTTCATTTTCATTACTAAATGTTATAGAATTCAGAAGTTGGGGCATTTATAGAAATTCTTTCCTTTTCTTTTTGCTTCTATGAATCTTGCAGAGCAAAGGCACTGATGTGTAAAACCTCTCCTGATTATTTCTTTGGGCTATATGGGTAATTACAGAATAGATGATGGAATAGTACAAAGATTGACAGAAAATCCTTAGAAGTAATCTGAGTTTGTCTTTCTTAATGTATATGCTCATTAGTAGTCTGTCCATTTTTTATGCAGAAGTTTCTAGGATGACTCCAGGCTGTTCTTAGACTCATAGGGGTCCTCAGTAAACTCCAAAGTACAAACCCTTTTTTCTTCCCTGCTGCATTTTCATGACTTAGGCTGTTATGTTACTGTCAAATGAAATGTCTTTTCTCTTCTCTTCATTCAAGAGGTCTAGTACCTCAAACAATTGTCTTTTTAATGTCTCCTTAACCTTAATATCTGTGACTTATGGCTATTTCTTATAGAGAAAGTATATGTGCTTGTACCTGTGTACCTTAGGCAGGTAACATGTATCGTCCATGCATTTGCTATTTGTTTTATATGTAAAAATAATTTTTTAGATCACCATTTTCCTATTTTTTTCCTTTGTTCCAATGATGTCTTGTATGCTTGATAGTACACTATTTGCAGTGAGGGGTAGGAACTCTGTGCTCTCCCCCCTGTGGCATAGGGCTTAATGCTGGTGTCTAATAAATAGTAACATCTGGGGCTCTGGTGAATATTGGGCTTTTTCTAGTTTTCTTGGAAAAGAAATGTTGGAGTTTATTGAATACAATATAGGAAATGCAACAGAAATAAATGCCCATTGCTGCTGTGCGTGTAGCTATGAAAGAGCATAACAATATCTACATCTCTATTCATAGTGTCATGGAGTTCAGCTAGTACTGACCCACTTAGTCATCTTGTCAACCTCCAAGGCCCACATGGATGGTCATTTGTGAATTTTCATCACAGAGGAAAATGGAAAACTGCATTGTGAATTGACTATTCAGCTGGCAACAGTTGTCAGTTCCAAGGCTTTTGGAAGCTTCACATCCAGTACTTGTGCCATTCAAAGACCCTAAGATCCTGTGGGCAGGAATGAGAGCTCAGTGGGAACTGCACAGTAAGAAAATAAAGAGTGAAGGGAACTATATGTGACCAACAGTTTGCTATCACATCTATTGCCAGCACACAGCTGGTTTATGTACTACCCTAATGAATTAAGAAGACCCTGATCTGAGATCTCCAGTTACAAGTTTTTTTGTCAGAAACCCAAGGGGAAATTGCAAGTTCCCAAGTATGTATCTTAGTAAAGAATCCTTTGAAAAAATGTCTTTGTTAAGAAAGTAGAGAACATTTTATTTCCCCTTACACTGACAGTTTTAACATGAGGCTTTTGAACACCACATTGCTACAAGAAGTGGAAAAGTAAAATAGTGTTTTCCTCCAGCTTTTCATATTATAATGTTAACTTTTGTATCACCATAACACCTAGGGGTCAAGGTCTCAGGGTATACATCACTGTACAAAAAAAAGCTAAGGAAAAAAGGTCCCTATTCTAAGTGATTTGCAATACAGGGAAAACAGATGAGTGTGACAGGCAATTGTTCGAGCACAGCAGCTCTGAAACAGTGTTAGGGGTTATGTAAGTTTTACAGAAAAGGGAAGAAAAAAAAATTATACAGAGAAAAAATAACTATCCTAGAAAAGAATCTGTGGGATGGTATTCTGGTATTCCCAGTGAGAGGGGCAGCATGAGGTGCCAAAGGTAAGCGAGTACAACAGGGTGATAGAAAGAAGAACTATATCAGAGGACAATTCCAAATGCTGAAGGTGAAAGAGATGTTGGGTAGGTTGGAGATAATCCATGATGTGCTTGAAATTGAAGATAAGTGGTTTGCTTGATTCAGTCAGTGGAGAAGTGGAAGCCAGTAGACTGTCAAGAAGGGTGACACTGTCAAAGTGACGAGATAGAGAAAATCTCTGCAGCTTCATTTGAAATGGACAAAAGCTGTGTGAGACTGCAGTTGTCACAACCAGAAAGAAAAGGATGGTTCAGTAATTGACATCTTGGCAAGAACCAGGATGAGAGTTTTAGGTATGTGGTTGGACAGAAAAGACTGGTCCTTGAAGAATCAGCAAACACAGAAGTGAGGACCTAAAGAGCTTTGATCTAAGTCAAAGATACAGCCAAGAAATGGTCCAGAGTAACAAGAAGGATGATGTGATCAGAAAACATGGCATCCGAGAAAAGGGAAGCTAGAGAAAATAATTAAAAAATCGACAGTTTTCTGTAATTCATGCTGCACATTGATAAATGGACATGAGAAGATTTCTGAAGTACAATGCAATTTTTTGGCCTATCTTACTGGGGTCAAAGTACACAATAAAGTGTTTGAATATTAATGAAATAATATTTAAGAAAAATGAGACTAGCATACTGTTTAACAGAACAAAACAAAACTGCAAGTGCTTTCATTAAAATATCAGAATACAAAAAATAATCCAGGAACCAAGTTTTCTTTTCCACTGAAATCCTCTCAGCTCCAAGACTGAAGAAACTGTCAGAACCCAGCTCAGAACTGGCAAAAAATAAAGTGGCATCCTTGAGGCCGTCTAATTTAGTTGGTAGTGATCACAGAGGCATAAGTGTAATTCCTACGTTCTGTTTTTACTTGAAGTCTAAGGATGAAGGCAACATCTGACAGTGCTATTATTTTTCTCCCAGAGTCGCAGTGTGCAGGGAAGGTTCACTGTCGAGCCTTAGTTTTATTAATAATTATAAAATCATTTTCTTGATCTACAAGGAAGCAAGCAAGCAAATGACTTTTCTTCATTTCCATAACCTCAACAACACCCCAGTATCTTTATGGAACCATTGGCTATATTGAAATAGCTTAGATTTTAGAGTTTTTCAGGTGAATTGCAGAAGCACAGAATCACAGCGTGGTTGAGGTTGGAAGGCACCCGCTGGTGTATCAGCCACTCCTCCCAGTTTTGGGTCATCAGCCACCTCGCTGAGGATACACTCTGCCCCATCACCCAGACCATTAATGAAGATGTTAAACAGGATTAGACCCAGTATTGACCTCTAGGGTACACTGCTAGTTACTGGGCTCCAACTAAACTTCATTACATTGATCACCACTCTCTGAGCTCAACTGTTCAGTGAGTTTTCAACACACCTCACTGTCTGCTCATCCAGCCTTTACATCACCAGCTTGTTCATGAGTATTTTATGGGAGGCAGTTATCAAAGGACTTACTGAAGTCCAGGTAGACAATATCCACTGCTGCCTGAAACTGAAACTAGGAGCTGCCTGAAACTACTTTTCCTGGTCCATAAATCAGTGGGATCTTAAATCTGATTTGGCTTTTGTGCTAACGACTGGGAATATTTTCTGTACTATAAAGCCTATTTACTCACAAATTGAAACCCTTTTCTTCTCTTTCACTGTTACCTCATTTTGTGTCGGTAGGTGCTTCCTTAGCAGAATTCATTTCTCTTAACCGCCCACATTTCTATTAACTGTGGAAAGCTTCTAATACAAATCCTATGACGGTAATACCTAATGGAACATATAACATATATCAATTATAACTTAAGTATAAAGACACCTATTTATAGCTTTTTATAAAATGTAGTCTATAAATAAATGTATAAAATATATATGTATAAATATATAAATAAATTTATGCAAATAAATATGTAAATAAATGTATAAAATTTCAGTAAGCGGTGGGTTTTTAAGCTCACCCTTCAGCAGATGCTTGGTGTTTTGGTTTTTTACAGCCTAGTTTCAATACTCAGTTGGTAAAGGAGCAAACTAAACTCTTTGGGTTCTCCCCATATTTCATTATCTTCCCCAAAAGCTTCCATGTTTTCTGTTATATTCCACCGCCCCCTTCCTCACTCCATGTCTGAGTCCATGAGCAATTACAGATTAGGAACTTGGTTCTACCTCCTGTTACGCTAACCGTGACTTATGTCAGGTTCAACTTAGTGTCCTTGAAATTCTGTCCTCATGGAGACAAGGAAAGTGTTAAACGATGATCAAGTCACACATTTGAAGGAAAGTAGAATTTGAAACACTAGTATGTCTAAGAAAACATCTGAAAACACATACAATTCTTCACTAAGTTTTGGGGATGCTTCTGTAAAATATTCTTTTTGTCTGCCAGTCTGTCATCTTATCAGATCTTTCTCATACTCTCTGGACAGCCCAAGGGAAATCTATCCCTTTGAAAGTACAGTGGATTTATAAGGATCTGTAGCTCTCTGGATTCCATCCTTCTAACTTGGTGAAGCAACTACATCACCTCAGCCCAGAATCTGGCCCAACGCGACATAAAAGCCCAGGTTAACACGATAAATAACTCTAGCTGAACTTCCACACTTTGTTGGTATTCTCCTAATAGTCCTGGCATTTGTGAAGTAAAACCTGCTGGCTAACCATTAAAGGAAAAGACCGTTAGTAAGCTCATGATAACTACTTATCATGTACAAATATTCTAAATGTGTAGTTAACTCCTCTGTTTAAAAAAGATTGTGATACATATCTGTATAGGTGTCAGTGAACATGAGTAATACAAATGCACTGTTAAACCTTCTTTTCACAGGTTCCAATCAATGGCTAGTTTATACTGTATACAGAGAACTATTTTAGACTCATTCTCCGAACATAAACTGCGTGTCTCTCACAGAGTCTAAGATAATTTTTTTAAAATATGAAAGTGTATATTTATTAAAACTATCCATATCTTCTCCAATATTTCTTGGTTTATTATAACTTAAAAATTGGAGGAAGTACAACTTGGTATTTGAAACTATAAAAGCATTAATAAAAAGCTGTCCTTACTGTATAGAATGCATATTTTGCATTGACTCAATATTCAGTGTATTCCTAGTCTGTTTTGTATTCATGAAATGATAATAGGTTTACTTACTACTGTTGCAAAATAGACCTTAATCCAACGGATTCTTCCAGTTGTCCACACTGGCCGGTGTTGTCACTTCACAAGCAGAGCCTCTGACATAAAAGCAATAAAATTAATTGTGCTGAAAGGCAATGTACATTTAGGTTATGTTTATAGGTTGGCAGATTACCCAATGACTAAATATCATTTTACTAGTAAACAAATCATTTTGTTCTTGCAGGACAGTATCAACATAAAGGATGATTTAGCACTGTTTAAATCCAAGAGCTCTGATGTATTCTAGAGAACATCTTTAGTGATTAGTAAATTTGATGATGGAAATTCTTCTGCCAGTGACTCATGATATTGTTTTACACTCTAAACAGAGAAGATCATGAGATGAAATAAATAAAACAGGTTATTAAGAAACTCAATAGTAAGGAAACTTAGAAATGGCTCTAGAAAGGAGGCTCTATTCCAGAGGTTTTCCTGCATGAATTATCAAGGTACCAACACTCTTGAGCAAGTTCACAGCCTTAAATCAACTCTTTATGAAGACCACCTTAATAAGGGAAGTTAGGCAATTATCTGTGAAGTGTAGCCAGACAAGGTAATATTTCTGATAGAAAACAGAATGTGTTAATCACTGAGATTTTAGAAAACTAAATTTCTTGGTCTCAGTGTTAAGGATAATTTTAGATGTATCTCTTCCTGACATGCATTTAAGCATATCTTGTTGGCAAAATGCATATTCTCCAGCCAATTGTCCTATAATCATAAGAAACAGTGCTGATAGGCTATCCTTAGGAGTGGTGAATTGCACTTAAACATTTGAAAGAAATTTTTGCATTAATGGAAAGTCCATAAAATCCCCAATAAACCAATTTCTGTACCTAACTAACTGACATTAGAAAGTTTTTGTCTCTTTCTTCTTTACTTTTGCTTCTCTTTTTAAAAAGTCAATCTTCATAGGATTCCTCCAAGGAATGAGAGGGAGTTCATTTTTAAAACAAAACCTCTGGTGTTTGAATTTGCCATTGTACTACAAAGGCACTTTTCCTTCTTTGTAGGTATGTCATATATAATGATCTATTCATTTTTTAGTAACCGTTTGGAAATGTACAAAAACTACCTTTGCCCTCACAAGTATTATACAGAAGCTGAAATTAAAAAAAAGCTATTGCAAAATGTTCCACATTGTCCACAGTCTTCTCTTGTTTATACATTTCTCCTTAAAATATACTAAATGTTTATGTGACTCCAATCAAAGACCCGTGGTAGTTGCAGTCATCAAGCAAAAAACCTTCCCCTCAGCCCCATCTCTGTGATTCCTAGTAAGAATCGGGGAGTGGAGGGGAAGCAGCAATAATCCTTGGTGGTGCAAATAGTTTTCCAGCAATTCATTAGTTTAAATAAGATAGCATAAATTTTTCTAATTGCTTCAATTAACTCATATTCATAAAATAACAGAGGTGTAACAATACAAACTCAAATTTCTTAGTTTAGTCATCTCTGTTTGTAATGAATATGAACTGCAGTCATCTTGTCCATAGGGACAAGAAAGAATGGATGGAAGTTATGTGGTGTGTCCTCAGGTAGTTTTAGAAATGTATCATCTTCCTCCCTCCCTCCCTACTCGTGGCAGAGTTATATGCTTATATGTTTTGAGATAGACTAGCAAATTGAATTCACACTAGCCTTCATTTTTATTAACTTCTAGCAATGTTAATCAATAAAAAAATAACTGCTTATTCAAGGAACCTATTGGGAACTTGTGGGGCACATCCATGTTAGCTTCTGGAAAAAAGTCAGGGTTTTTTCTTTTCGTTTTTCTTTCTTTTTTCTGTCTCTTATTCTAAGACCCATAAACTACCATGACAGACATGAATTTTTTTTTTTTTTTAAGTCCACCTACTAAAGTACTAATTCCTGCATTGTGTAAGCTTGATGCAAAAGTTCTATTGTCACCTCTGGGAGAAGATCAGGTGCATTGTATTAGTCCTGTGTATGCTTCCCTGGTTTTTAATAGCATCATAATAAGCCTCATTGAAAACAGACATACATTTACAGTAGAAAATCCCTCTGAAAAGTGTAGGTTCAAACCAAGAAAAACTATAGGTCACATACTGAAGATATTGTAACCAATTTTTCAAAAGTAGAAAATGACATCTTATTTCTTTTTTCACAAAAATTATTTCTTCTCCACTATAATCTGCCTCTTCCATATAAAACAGCTCTGCCTATGGTCTTACATTTCCTGGAGGCAGCTGATTCCCTTGACATGTCTTTTTAACAGATGATTACAATCAGAGTCCCATGTAATTCAGTAGCTGTTTTCAAAGAAGAAAGCTTAATCTAATAACTTCTTATTAAATTCTTAGTTCCTGTAGGAGTGCTTTTGAAGGATATTCAAGGTAAATCATTTCATTTTGGAACTCAGCTGCTGGTTACCCTCATCTTTCCTAATGAAAATTTATTTCAACATAGCAGTAGATTCACTATTTATTACATTTCGATGTTTTCTGAAAGGGAGAATTTGTGTGTGCGTATTAAATTCTCAGCAGAAACTACATGACCTGAAAGAAATTACTTTATTTCTTTCATTAATCAAAAGATTAACTCTTTTCTTCCTTGAATATTACCTTTTAGAAGAGGAAAATATTTAAATGTGCTACAGTTGTTTAGTACCTCGGTGAACTGTGAAAAGGACATTTTCGTAGCAAGGAATATATACTCACCAAGACTTCTTAAAAACCTTCATTTTAAGAAAAAAATAATAAGTTTGCCAACATTTCTTATTAGATACACCAACTCTCCTTACATAAAAGGATATGATTTCAAGGTTCCCAAGAGGAAATAGCTTTCTAGGAGCTAGGAACTGTACTTGCAGAAAGAATTCATACTTGTATCAAGTCATTTATACTCAGAATAGGTAGATAGGCCAAGAATGAGAGAATGAAATCATTATCATAAGAAAGCATTTTTCATAATGAAAGACTTAGCAACCTGATGAAGTCCCAGGAATAATGAGATAGCTGGTTTCAGATCTTTAGGAAATTCTAAAATTCTGAGAACTGCTTTTCACTTTTTAACTGAAATATTTATATTTACCTTCCTTCCTTTGCTTTCATCCCCAAGTTTTCACTCTGAAATAAGAGTGGATTGGCAGAAGAAAGTCAGGACCAAGCACCTCTGAGAATCACTGGTGTGTTGGGACCCTTGGGTCTAGGCAGCTGCCCCCCCTCCCAGAGAAGGAACCAGGCAGCTCCAAAATTTTCAGAATTGGCCACTGTGGGGTTCGGTAGCTTTCTGCTGCAAAATGCCACCTCCCATCCACGGCTCCTAATGAGCCCGTGCAGAGCTTTGTGTGCCCGTGGCATCTCAGCCCCAGCCTTGTGCCCGGGGGGCTTTGCCCACCCTGCTCTGGAGGACTGCTCTCGCCTCACCTTGCCTCCTCCGTACGCTGGCCTCAGGAGCTCCTTACGGCTAGGGACTCCCAAACATTGGTGTGCTCCTGGCACTGCCCTGCAACCGCTGGCTTCGGACCTGGCGAGTTCTCCAGTGACCGTGAGAAATCACACCAGTCACTGCCAGAAATTCTGAAATTCTGTTGTTAGAAGTTTGTTCAAAAAAGTATGTTTCCATGAAAATTTCATTTTTATAAAGAACCCAACCTCCCTGTCCCGTCCCCCGACAAACAAGCAAACTAACAAACAAAACCACACCAACCAAGCAAATAAAATACCTGCTGCAGACCTCCTAATCATCTGTACCTGAGCAGCCTGTGTCAGAGGCAGGACTCGGATCTGAAGTTTTGAGATCCAAGTCAGTGCCTTCGGTAGAAGCATGTTGCTTCGCTTTGCTGGACATTAAACAAACAGAAAATTCCCAAGAGGGAGAGTTGGTGAGGTACTGACAGTTATTGATGCTGACTGTCCCCACTCCTCCAGCCCTTCCTCTTTCAAGCCTTTGGCTTTGTCCGGACATCTTTTTCCCCACTTGGACTTGAAAAAAAAATTTAATTAGCACAAAATTCTGATTTCATGGCAAACGCTCTTCCAGTTAGGACTGATGGTCTAATTTATAGGCCAGATATTATATCGTTCTGTGATTATCAGTTCATTGCCCATTCAGGTGAGCTTGTACTGGCTGCACGGGGGAAGGATGCTGTCTGTGTCTGCAGAGAGGTCCTGCTCAGAGCTGTGGGCATCTTCTCTGCAGCCTGTGGCTGCTGTTTCACAGCTCTGAACTGCCAAGTGTCAAGCACACCACAGAGTACCAGAACTGGTGTCCCTGGAGAAACGCATCCTCCAGAAAAAAAAAGTGCCGTTTTTTCAGACACAGAACTTTAAATGTGACAAAAGGCTGTGACAAAACCAAATTTTATTGCATTTGTAGTTATTTTTGCAAATACTTTAAAGTCAAGAAAGTTCGAGAGGACAACTGTCTCAAATAAACTAATGCTTTCTTTACAAAACACTCTTAGTGTTCAACTAGTTACCTTTGTTAGCATATTTGTCATCCTTCTATTTAAATACTTCAATGACCTTTAATCATGAAGGATATATATAGACTGATTGACTATTTAGTGTATAAAACTTGCAAACAAGCTGTCATTTCCACTCCAAAATGCAATCAAAACCTGATCACTTAAATTTACTTTTAAATCATCTTTTTTTTTAATCTGAGTTTCATAATTTGAAAAATGTGAGGGGTAATTTCTCCCATACTTTACACAAAATATGGAGAAGTAGACTAACATCTTAAAACACAGACTGTGTAACTGACCCAACTATAAATTTTCAGGAAAAAAGATTATGCTTTTAGACCTAAATTCTCTTTAACTATGCCAAGACTGATTGATAGGTTACATTTGCTCTGTCATCACTGTAGCAGACATTAATACAACCAATACTCACAGCTGCAGAGACCACAGAGCGGGTTACAAAACCTTTCAAGAATTTGTATGCCTTCTCAGTCAGTTAAATCAGGGCGCTGAGGTCTGCACTGCAAGGATGCCTCTCAAGCTTCTGGCTTTATGAACACCAGCATGAGGGGGTAAACTCCAGTATGGCCTTCACTGTCTTTCAGGACCTCCACTTTACAGGTACTGAACTGACAGGAGCCTGTAATATCTTCTTTGTTTAGAAAAAAATATGAAATTAAATGTTTTCTTTTAAACCATAATAATGTTCTGCCGTGTTCACGTGTCTGAGCCAGTGGGGAAAAAAAAAATCACAAAAATACCATCTATAACGGCACTCTGGGAGGAGTGAGATTTGTATTTGCATGCTGTTTTTCCTGATATAGGAACTATCTTTAATTGCCATGTTCTGCTGTGCTGTCTTGTGTTGGGACGGGTTGTCTGATGTTGGGTCTCGTTGTGCTGAATCCAGGAATGGATTTACACCAGGTAAACAGAAAATGAAGGAAATCTTTAAAGAAGATCTTCTTCCTCTTTCAGTTTTCATATTCTTGCCTGCTTTATGCTTTTTTTCCTTATGTATCTCTTTGAAGGACCGGTCCTTCATTAATTTGTGTTATGATCCCTGTTATAAATAAGATAGATAGACATGTTCTTGTGACGCATTTTTTCTTCCAAACAAAATCATATTTATTTCAGTTTTTTGTTGTTCAGTTGTTGTTTTTTCTGGAAAGAGCGTGCCATTGTCTTAGATGAAATGTTAAATGGTTACTCTCTTTTCAAGCCAAAAGCTTGTGATCAAGGATATGCCTGACTTGCTGAATAACAGTTTGCATTAGTTCTTAACAGTATGCTCTATGTGCTAATAAAACACGTTTTCTGACACGTTTGTCAAACTGAATCTGAATTACAGCTCCAACCTGCAGACACAGAGAGAGTACATCCTGTTTCAGAACCGATGCGCAGCAGCTGAAGTTCTGATTTGTTTTCTGAGAAGGCAATAAAAAGTCTGCTGATGTCAGTTACAGAAGGGTAGAAATCTCCAGTAATGGAGAAACAAAAATGCTTATAATAATATTGAGGGAAGACAATGTTTTTTAAAAATTGATTTTCTGTATTTTCATGAATTTGAATAACTAGAGGAACATACATTATTTTCACCTTCTACTTAGAATTTTGAAAAAAACTCTGAAGAACCCCCCTCCCAGTTTCAGTTACATAGGGTAGGGTTCCAGATGTGACCATGTGTAAACAGATGAGTCCATTTACACAAAACCCACAGCTGCCCAGCTGTTTTCATAGCTGTCAGTGGGGCATTCACTTTTGATCGCGTTATCTTAGTAAACTAACGGAGGCAGAGACTCAAGACGCTTACAGAGCTGGTCGTGAGCAGCAATGACGTTGAATTCTACTGTAGGCCAGGGTTAATTAGCTGCTGCTGGAGCAAGAAGACAGCAGAGTAACAGGGCCTTGAATCTGAGTTATAACTGCCTCCTGAGGCTGAGCATGATATAGTTGTGTTCATCTTCCTCCATCAGATCAGCAAAAGGAACAGGAAAACAGCAAAAATGTCTCTTTTAAGAGGATTGGTCCTAAGCCCTGTATAACTAGGGAGCAGTTGTAAATAAAACCACTTGACAGTTTAATACTTTTGCTGGCAATACTTTTCAGCCTTTAAAAATCAGTGAAACTATAGTAGCGGAGATTTACTACTTATCTGCTATTAAAACATTTGCTCACAAAGACTTTTTGGATTTCCATTTCTTGACAAGTAAATAAAAATCTTCCATAGAATAGAATATAATTTTATTAGCTGATTTCTCTGTTGCCTCTTTGGAGCCCTTAGCTTTCTTAGCCTTTGTTTTATTTATTTCATTTTATTTCTTTTATTTTCCTTCCAAACACATGACTTATTTGCAATGGGGTTGCATTTTAATTTTTACCTCAGTTTATGTATATTTATATCATATATTTCTAAATAAGTTCATTCTCTTCTTTTTTTTTTTTTTGTTTACTCTTTGGTTGGTTGGGTTTTTCATTAGGGTTTGTTTTAGGTTTTTTTGAGGACTCTGACAATTCTAGCAGGCTGAACATCAGTGTGGCTTTATGTCATGAAAAAGAGAAGAGCAGAATACGCAAAGATTAAGGTATACTATGGTATATTGTTATCTAAAAGGCTAAGCCATTTCATGCAACCATGGATCTTGCATTTCTACCTTTTCCATCTTTAACCCAGTCCTTTTCACAAGTGTCCCCATCCCTTTCTGTTTTAAAGATTCCCTGAAAACTCTAGCCCATTTCCATACTTAGTTCCTTCCTCCTTTCATTTTGTTCTCCATGTCAAGACATCTGGTTAGGAAGATTTCATATTTAACTTTGCTTGGCCTAATACAATTCCTGTATTTTTCTTCCATCAGGCATTTTGTGTACCCTTAATTTTGCTCTGAAACTAGTGAGAGTCACTAAATAGTCTATAAGGAGGAATTTGCACGCATTTCCAATTTCTACCCCACTTGAGGTTCATCATTTCTGTTGTCACATGGACGTTTGAGTACACTTCTCCCTGTAGTTGTTGTGTGATTTTCCCCTTAGTCATCTTTCTCCATCCTCTCCTTACACATGGAAAGGGCTTTTATTTGGCTCCATTGCCCCCTTCAGCCCTGCAAAGGTGTTTTCCAGTCTCCTTCCAGATCTAATATGTTTCAATGTTTGTCCGCCTTCTGGGAATTAAATGATTTGAGGCACTGGTACACAATGAATAATATTAAATTAATAATATTAAGTCTGTGTATTACAGGAATAGTTAATAGTTAAGATTCAAGACAGCACATATGTGGATGCATGAGCATATTTTTAAGGAACACAGCTTACTACTGAATTAATAAAGCTCAGGATAAATGACTTTTTTGACAACATAAGGTTTTCAAGTGTCGTGTATCATAATGTACCATACCCAGCTTCCTCTCATTTGCCCTGTGCCTTCTGGAATAGTGAGTAACCTTGACATACTCTGGACATGCTCTGGGTTGTTGACCTCAGGGAGATGGTTGGGGGTGGTGGTGGCTGTGAATGAGGAGAGAGAGGAAAAGAGAAAGGAGTCATCTCTTACTCAGGTCAGGCTCTGACCACTGGGTTTGTCTCAAAAAAGGTGTCATGCCACCCTGCTGTCAGGCCAGACCAGGCTTCCACGGATACATCACTATCTCAGTTACTCTACTTCCTCCTCAAAGTTGCTTCAGCAGCGGAAAGGAATACTTCCTAGCTATCTTATACCATCTTGAATGCTTAACTGCTCTAATTTTCGAGCTTGTATCACAAAGGAGATGGGACTCCTGTTTTTTTCACAGCTCCTTCCTGACTGCTGCCATGCAAAAAGCCTGGTACCCATTTATTACTTAGACTGCCCTGCTCAACATAGTCACTCTGCCACTCCGGCAAGTGGGCAAAAATGAAGGCAGTGGCCATCTTCCTCGCGTCAGGGGAGACTACAGCTACTGCCTAAGCACCTGCCATGGGGGAGAGGAACGTGCACTTGGATATCTGAAGGGGAGAGCTCTCAGATACTTTGTTCAAAAGTTATTGTGCTTCAACCACAAAAGACAAACATTTAAAAAAGCAGGGAAGCCCATCAGTGCTTAACAAGCTCACCTAATCAATAGTCGTTTCTGTGTGCTCAGGGAGCGTTCTGTTCAAGGTTTTACTTCTGCTTAGATTGTGAGATGACAAACAAAACCTCCCCTGACAGGGACAAAACCCTAGGAAACCTTTGCCATCTGTGCCATATATATTCCACAGAAACGCCACGGTCCTGATTATAGTCCACCTTCAATATTATCTAGTAGTGGAAGCCCACTAAGGAAATTTTATACCAGTTTAAATAGTTATCTCTGTTGTGACAACTCAGGCAGTAAAGCTAGAATTGATCTACTCTAACTTTAGCAACCAAAAGGTCACATATTTAATCAGACAGTTTCCACTGTGGTCCTATTCCCATAGTTTCCTACTGATGTCAATGGAAAGACAAAGACATCTCCAGAAGAAACATTACCCCATCCTAAGATGCTTGGGATAAATCAGACTCCAGAGATGTATTTCCTTTAACAAAGAGGAGTCTAGGCCTACACTAAACATTTAAAAACATCCTAAGATAGCTAAATTTAGGTAAATAGATCCCACATATAAAGAAAAATGACAGGGAATCATATTTTATTTCTTATTATTCATTATTTTCTCCATTTTAGCTATATATTAAAAAGGAATTCAATTTTATATGCTATCATAACACAGTAATGAACTGTAATTTTACTAACTGTTCAGTGGATGGAACCTCTGTCTCTGTAAATAAGTATTCTAAATTAACAAGTCCAGTATAATTCATCAGTTTAATATGTAATACTTTAAACACAGGAAGGCGTGCATGTTGATTGAATATGTTCATAGTTTTTAGGATAATACAAAATAGAAATTCTAGGAATATTTTATATTACTTAACATTAAGTGATTTTGGAATAAATCCTGAAGTTCTCTTAAGGAAAAAGAAACATTGCCAGTTGTACTGACATCAGTTCGTCAACACTAAAAATTTCAGCTCCATTTCCGCAAGTGCGTGTTAAGTGAGAACAGATGTTTAAACAATGGAGGTTTTGTCTGCATCACACTGAAGGGCTTAATCTTAAATCTTTAATTCTTTTATCCATCATAAACACAGTAAAAGGACCTGTATCTATATATCTCTGAACAAGAAAAACAAAGGCATGCGTGGATACTTTTCCTTGCATGCAGCATGGGACTTCAGAAAGCAAGGTTTAACTACTTACCTGTAAATAATTGCAATTGTTATTTGAAAACCAGGCCTATTACTACCTTAGTGATATCGTAGACCTATTGTATTAGCGTTTACACATGCACACAGACTCACAGACACAGAACAAAATCTTCCCTGAAGCATTTACCATCAAGTGGTCAAATTCTGAAATCTCTATTTCAACTGCAATACCTATTTTGATAAGAAACTTGCAAAGTAAAAGCATGGACAGACTCCTGAGTGTGAACACAAGACAAGCTTATTTTTTAAAGAAAGCGGAGATGATGAAAAGCTGTTTAATAACCTCTTCAAGATCATGCAGGAAATATATGACAGAGTTAGAAATGTCTCTGTCCTGTGCCCTGACTGCACTTTCTCTGTTCAAAACACTTCCTTACTTCCTTGGCAATGAACATGGGAATAGGCATGCTAATGCACTGATTAATGATATGAGACAGTTCATCTCCTATCAGCCGAGCTTTGTTTCTTCTACTTCAGGAGTTAGGCACCTGACTCACAAGAACATATCATGTCTGAAGTTTTGTGGATGATGGCACTGGCCAGATTGTTTGTTCTGATACCAGACCTTTCTTTCTTCCACATTTCTCTCCTGATAGCTTTCCATTCATTTAGTTAATGACTGTGTTTGTTTGGTTATTTTTTTTCTGAATACTAAATTCTTCCTAGACATTTTAGGCTAAGCCTGAGGTCCAACTTAGGGAAGAGGTTTCTACTTTTTATAGAATGCCACAGTGCTTGGCCTTACAGGACTGAACTATTTCTTCAGAACTAGTTTTTAGCTTTTCTTAATCTGTTTCCAATTTTAAAAAGGCAATATTACAAGTCAGTAACAAGTCAGTAACAGTATTGCTTTCCTCAATGCTTCATAAAAATAATTAAGTATTAAGAGAAGATCTGATACTACACTGATCAAAAAATACAGTATCAGAAGTAGATAAACTAGAGAGGTAGTAGGAAAACTCACACAACTGCTCATAAATATGAGCAAAGACTCATATACTAATTCACAGGTACCAAAAATATGGCTTGTTATAAGTCTTCTTAAGAAATAAAACAAAAAGAAGTGGCAATGTTTCATAAAATTGTTCTTTGTTACCTTTGCATTAACCTTAAAAATCAAAGGAATAGGTATTACAAATATATTTGAGAATTCTTTTGATTAATTGATACTAGATATGTCCTGATGCATGTGATATAAGCCTCTGACTGTAGGAGTTAATCTGAGTTCAAATGCAGTTTTGTGCAGCATAGAAGTTTGGGTGACTTCTCTTCTCATGTTTGTCCCCTGTAGCTACCTATTCCTGGAGGAAAGTGATTTAAAGAAGGAGCAGCAGATCTGAGAACTGCACAGCCCCTCCTCTCGTTAGGTTGCTTCGACAAGGGTCTATCGATCTTTAACGACAGACACATTTCACTTGGCTGATTTGCCTTTTGCTGCAGACAGACCTCTTCTCTGAACAGCTGGCTTGTTGCAGAGCCAGCGTCTGCAGTTTTTTATCTTTTCCAAGACATTTGAGAAGTATGAGCTTTAGGGACTGGATCAATCTCTTAACCAACTGCATTTGAGCTAAATTGTGAGAGTGCTTGAGTCATCTTGCAGAACTACTGTATCGTTTGCATACAGTGGGTATGTAGGCATATCTTTTGGACTGCCACATAACATTTAATCTGCTTGCTGTATTTAATCAAGGAACAGAATAAATGCCCTAAATTTCACTCATGTCTCCATACCATGGCACTCAATTCTCAAGCTATTTCTCAGTAACAATCACCAGAATTAATTTGTTTTATCTTTCACAGCTGTTGCATAGCCTTACAAATTCTGTGCTGTTGTCAGTCATAAAGATATTTACACATGCACTTATGCTATATGTGTGTGGCTTTAACTATGAGCATAATATACTACAAAACATGCTAACTATCTGTATATTTATCTCTTGAGAGATTTCTTGAGCTGATGCCTCGGTGAAGTAGCCACTGAATACCCATACCATTACCATTAATGAAACACACTAATAAAGATAGTAATTGACTGGTGAAATCTGTACCACATTACAGACCAAGGTACAAAATTCCCCAGATGTTTTTCTGGTATAATATCCTTTTTAAAAAAACCAGTCTGCATAGACTACCTCTAAGAATCAAATAAAATTCAATTACACTCCTTCACCTCTTTTTGTAACAGAATTTACCTGACTGTGCTTACATATTGCCTATTAGGTTGTTTTGGGGAGTATATAATGTCCACAATTCACTATCAAGTGTAGCTACTCACTCCAAAAGAAACTTCAGAAATTGTCGTGTCAGACTAAATAAATTACTTATTTTGGTTTTATTTCTTTGGCACCATGAGCTTAATGTTTATTGCACTTTTATTCCAATTTCAGGTCTCCTTTCTGATTGTCTCTGCATAATTCTTTCACTCAGCTGTTGACATTGTTCTTCTGCCCACTGTTTCTGAAATTGCAACATACTTTGCATTCTAAATCTTCCATATAGGATATGTTTTACTTTCCCTACTTGAAGGTAATTGTTATTTTCTTTATTGTTTTACAGGAGAAATTGAAGGCGCTCTATTCTGAGTATTACCATACATACGAATAGGCTGGATGATGAAATGTAGATATCTACCTCTGAAGTGATTACCCTGGATGATATGGTGTCATAGATGAAAAGCTCTAGGTGTCATAGGTGAAAACAAGCAGCAGATAATGAGCAGTATGTGTAGGTGTGGATAAATGCCCCAGGCTGAAATTTTGAACTCTCAAACTCTCGAGTAGAAACCTGGTACTTGCTGGCTGCAATTGGTATTGGCTAGGTTGTATGTTTTGATAACACCTGGATTAAACAAAAGGGGCATGTCCTGAATCCTCTACTTAGAAAGCAGACATGAGAGAGAACTGCAGGAAGTTGATCACATATTTTGCTTCTGTACATGCACTATTTAAATTAAGAAAACCAGGGACCTGGGGATCCAGAAAGAATAGCTGGTGCTGAAAAAAATGGTTGCTGAAAAGAAGGGATCTCAGTAAGGTGGGGACCCAGAAAGAAGAAGGTGAATATCCTCACTAGAAGAAAGATCATGGAAGTGGAGAAAGATCCTGGAGATCAGGGAGGAGCATGGAAAAAAATGCCAGGAGGTAACCAGAGACCTTGGCCAGTAATAGCCAAGACTGGTAGCTACAAGCAGCTGCACATCATTAATAACTTTCTCTCCAGCCTCCCTGGATTGGCAACCATCTCCTTGCTGAAAAGGGAATTCAAGACCTAGAGAACATAATGCTGTGGGT
>JANXJC010000059.1:13191359-13202740 GCA_027564655.1 Leptodon cayanensis
TAAAAACTCAAATTTTGATTCTTAGGTAACCAACACTATCTAGATCCAATACGTGTTGCCCTTTACTCTGCCTCACCCATGACAGCAGGCAAGAGCCACTCTCCTTACATCGGGCCCCATTAATTCTATCCATTGTAAGAGATCTGTATGGATCAGGAGGCAAATATGCAGTTTCCCCACAGAATATCAATTAATTTGTTAACTGAAGAAGGCTCATGGATATTTAATACTTTAGCATATATAAAACATAATTACTGTCAAATGTCCAAGTGTAATTTATGAAAAGTTATTCGTAGTCTGAAAAGTAATAATTAGAAGTCAGAAATCATCCACACAGAAACTGCACGAAACACCAGCTTCCCTGCTTTGGTTCATTGTAACATCCATGTCATGCACAGAAGACACATTTAAACAAACATTCCCTGAGTGGTAGGTTGCAGATGGTTGGCAGTGTACCCTCAACACGTGATTGTTTTAAATGAGAGAAAAACCTAACATTCAAGATTTAAAAAGAAATAGAAAACACCAAGGTACTCAATACCTTGTTTGCTTCAGTCTTTCCTAATAAGAATGGCCTTCATGAGCCACAAGCCCCTGAGATTATCATGAAGTCTGGAGCAAGAAAAGCTTACCTTCAGTGGAGAAGGATCATGTTAGGGAACACAAAAACAGACCAAACAACCGACTCCATGACATCTGATGATATGCACCAAAGGGTACTGAGGAAGCTGATCCATGTCATTGCGAGGCTGCTCTTGATTATCTCGGAAAGGTCGTGGTGAGCGAAGGAGGTTCCTGCTAACTGGAAGAAAGCAAATTTCACTCCTATCTTCCAGAAGCGCAAGAGGGAGGATCTGGGAAACTACAGACATGTCAGGGTCACTTTACCTGGGAAGGTGATAGAGCAAATCATATTTGTTTACAAACATATGAAGGACAATAAGATGACTGTGATTTTTAAAAGGGAAAAACACACCTGACCAACCTGATAGGCTTCAACAAGGAGATAACTAGCTCAAAGGATGAGGGGAGAGCAGTGGATGTTTTTTATCTTGACTTTAGCAAGGCTTTTGATGCTGTCTGACATAACATGCTCAAACTGATGAAGCACAGGGTAAGCTGGACAGCAAGCTGGACTGGAAACTGGCTGAACTGCTGGGCTTAAAGGCTTGCAGCAGCTCAAAGTCTAGCTGGAGGCCAGAAGAGGTTGGTACTGGGGCCAATACTGTTTAACATCTTCATTAGTCACCTGGATGATGGGCCCAAGCGCATCCTCCACAAATTTGCTGTTGATACAGAACTGGGAGGAGTAATAGCTGAAACACCAGGGGGTTGTGCTGCCCTTTAGATGGACCTCAACAAGCTGGAGAAATGAGCAAACAGGAATCTCATGAAGTTCAACAAAGGGAAGTGACAAGTCCTGTCCCTAGGGAGGAACAACTCCATGCACCAGTACATGCTGTGGGCTGACTGGCTGGAAAGGAGCTCTGCAGAGAAGGCGCCACGGGTCCTGGTGGATACCAAGGTGGACATGTGCCCTTAAAGCCAAGGCAACCAACGTTATTGTGGGCTGCATTATTCAGAGCATTGCCAGCAGGTCGAGGGAGCTGATACTTCCTCTCTACTCAGCCCTGGGGAGGCACATCTGGACTGCTGGGTCCAGATCTGGGCTTCCCCGTATCAGACATGGACATACTGGTGAGAGTCCTGCCAAGGGCCATGAAGGTGACTAAGGGAACATCTTTCATATGAGAAGAGACTGAGAAAACCAGGATTGTTCACCTTCAAGAAGAGAAAGCTCAGGGGGTATCTTATCAATGTGTATAAATACTTGATGGGAGCGAGTAAAAAAGACTGAGACTCTTCTCAGTGATGTCCAGTGACAGGACAAGCGGTAATGGGCACAACAGAAATACAGGAAATTCTACTTAAACATAAGAAAAAATCTCTATTATGGTGAGAGTGGTCAAATCAGGTCAAGTTTTCTGTGGAGCCTACCTCCTTGGAAATAATCAAACTCCAACTGGGCATGATGCTGAGCAACCTGCTGTATGTAGCTGACAGTGCTCTGAGCGGGCTGGTTGGACTGGATGATCTCCAGAGCTGCTTTCCAGCCTCAGCCGCTGTGTGATTCTGTGGGATAGTACCATATGAAGCACAACAGGATCAGATTTTTATTCATTCTGTGCCTTTTATTATAAAACACTGTAATATGGAATAGAAAACAGTAATTTTTTCCTGCACGGATTTTTGGTTGCAATAGAATGAGTAGAGAATATAATTCTTTTAACTGAATAACATACAAGGGTTTGAAAACTTACAGAAAAGAAATAATTATCTTCTTTGCACAGTTTTTTGAATAGGGCTTTTAACTCAGACAGAACTCTGAAAGTTCACCCTCTGTTTCATCTGACAGAACCTTTCCACTGGGGTATAGTGTAAATGACCTGATTCACCAGGGGTACTTCCCTCTCCTGGCCTTTCCTATGCAGCCTTTTAACAGACACTTTCCATTTCCTAGCGTTTCAATCTTGTACACATTTAATTTTTGTAAAAAATCTCACTTCTACCACTAGGGGATCTGCGTTAACTCCTATTGACTTTGATGATAATTAGACACATTTCAACTGTTCTGTCTCAGCAATACATATTTCTGTTCTCTCTACCATGTCGATGGTAGAGCTAGTTAATTAAAAAAAAAGAAAAAAAAAAGAATAAAAGAAGCCTTTATTTTATCTTTCTAGTTTATTTCAGAGATAACTTCAACGCTAGTACCATTCCAGAATTAGCCCTCTGCCTTTAAACATTTATTTCTTTAGTTTTACAAATGTAAGCCTGAATATTTTCAGTAAGCCTAGAGAAAAAAAATTGACTGTGGTTATCATCATAAACGTAAAACTCTTTTACGCAGTACGTTGAAGACCTGACATATATCAACCAATTTGTGTATTAACTTCCAATAAAAAGTTGACTATTCTATAATTTTGCAGAGTTATTAAAAAGGTCTCACATTTTCCTTGTGTTGTTTTCTAAACACTAAGAATATTGCTTAAAACCACTAAACTTCTTCTGGTATATGACTTATTCACTGTAAATATGCGTGTCTACCAAAATATTGTAGCTGCAGAGAGAAACTTTTCTGACAAATAACAAAGCTTCTATAGTTTCACAGACCTGATGGACAAGATGGTAATTGTACTGGGCATAAGCCTTCAATCAGCTTTTGCTACAAGCCCTACTTTTAATGATTTTGCCAGACACTCAGGCAATTAATCACAGATATTCATGTGAAAGCATATTCAGAAGGTTGCAGAAGATACCTGTAGATAGGTAAGTTTTATACTAAAAGTAAAAAATCTTGAGGGTATAATTAAAAATTTCCAGCTTTTTGCACTTAACACTTTGTCCACACAAAAATAGCTGTCTTATTCTATCTGCAAAAGAGATTAGATTAAATAGGCTTCATTGTAGCCTTGCTCAACCTTGTCCTAAACATGCAGTGTAAATCGATCAGGAGGCTTTCAGCTAGAAAATTTTATTTAAACTATAATGTAATTTGCATGAGAACAATTTTATATATCATTTAATCTATCCCTGGATGCAGCTGGCGCAATCATTTTCTTTCCAAAGTTACTTATTTTAGGGCACATACTTAGTCATTTAACTCTTTCAGTGTATTGCTGAACAATTTCTCTATTAAAATGATAAGGGGATGAAAAAGAGACAAATGTAGAAGACAATCTTAATGAAGTGGTCCATTACAAAGAAATGCTATGAATACCAGGCATACCTTCAGACTGACAATTCGGTGAATATTCATGAATGTTAGCAACAAAGACTGGAGGTGAAATACCAAATCATGCTAATATCAGATTCAGTGTTCAGTGCCGCATCATCAGCAGCAAGTGGGATTAAGAGGTTCTCACGCACTCAGATGTCCCTGAGCAGGCACTCAACTTTGTTGATTTAGCAGTCACGCTCTTAGCCAGATCAGTGACATGAACTGGGCTAAAAGAGGGTCCTCCTCTCTTCCCTCATTTTCCTTTTTTTTTTTGATGCTTTTGCAGGCAGATAGATGCTCAGGAGTGGCCACCTTCCTTTTCCTTATATACATAACTAATGTTATAGTTCACTGCTTATGTCTGTGTGAAAGGAAAGACCTTACAAGAATTTTGCAGCAAAGAACCTGAAAGGAAACATAATGGCCTTGGTTCATCCCACCTGAATTAGGCACAAGGCTAAGTTAGAAGTCTGCTTGCCAAAGCTCAGTTTGTAGCCGTGGCAAGAGATAAATGACTTTAGGGAACAACTCAGATCCTGGTGGGCTGAATAGCTCTTTAGAAATGCCTGTCTCTCATCAATGACTGTTTGCCTAGAGTCACTGTTAAACATTGAAAGGCTTTTTATTTTGTTCATTTTTCCCTAAATTGCATGGAAAAGAAATGGAAAAAATCTCTCAACTTTGATATTAAACACTGTGATCTGTAAAGGTTAAATCCAACCAGCTACAGACAGCCCAGGATAAATCTAAATCCGCAATAGGTATCTCTTTCCTCTCTCATCCTTTCTGTAAATGAATAACCTCTCTTTTTTTCCCTCTTTTTTCTTTTTTCTTTTTTTTTTTTAATGTGAAAAACCAGCTTAAGCTTGGCACAAAAGATGGTTTGAACTGCTGCTTCTTTCCAAAGAGAGAAGAATTAAAGGTTTCTTTTGTTCTTACTGGATCAACTTTCTAGCATCAAATCATCAGAATCTCACTTCTGGTGACTGTAGATTCATTATCCAAAATCAGTGGTAGATGTCCTCAGGTTTCTGTCTCTTTCTGCAGGCCACTGATCTTGAGCTTATTATTCCATGTGTGAAAATTCAGAAGACCAAGATTTCATCTCACTTTGAAAGACTGAAGATGCTTAATTTGCAGGATTTTAATTGGTCATGCATGACCAGAGCTAGCTGATTAAAATGTTTCTTCAGGGTTTTCTTGAACATTCATATTGAATACATTTTGTTGCTATTTTAATCCTGTATTTCAAAATGCTTAACTAATTTATCTAATGTTAATTTGAGATGCCTGGTAGTATGCAAACTAATTGGAAAGTACATTTGTAATGCTGGGGAAAATATTTCTTTTGCCTATCTTATATATGGCAGCATATTAATAAAAAGGAGGGGGAGAGATGAGATAAGAAAGGAATAGATTCTTCTAAAAAGGAAGAAAATAATTAGATGAAACTGGGGAGGAAAATGAAAAGGGTACTGGAAACATACTGTTCATTTGAGGGGAAAGAAAGCAAGAGCTAAAATGGGAGGTAATATACGACAAGAGACTTTCTTCAGACAGCTTTTACTATTCACTGACTCCCTACAAATTTCATCCTGATTTTTAGCATTGAGTAGTCAACGTGTTCTGAGCTAATGTCCTTCCCTTGAGTTGTCAGTTAGTCAATAATTTCTTGATTTTAAATGCTTTCCAAACTCGCACATGTAGCAATGTAAATGAAAGTAAATTGAGATGAGATGTCATTCACATTCATTTTTCCAGCTTCTGCTTTGCCTTGATAAAAGGGGGGGGGGATTAAAAGGGACAAAACCAATGACAAGTAAATTTTAAATGCACTGTTTTGAGGCTAAAGTATCAACACTTTAAATTAAGATAAAACCATGTGTAGTACCGAAGAAATGGGTTAAATCTTTAACCTTGTACAGTGCAGGGATGGTTATAACATACAGTACATTTTTCCAAGTCATCTTGTCAAAAGCATCTGTTCCATAGTATTAACATAGTGGTAGCTGCTCATAAATATCATGATCTCAAGTTCACATCAAGAGGCACAAAATACAATTTAAGAGTTTCCTCGTGTTCTTTCTGAGTGGGGGATGGTCTGTCCTCTCATTTTGGGACACTTAAGTCCAAAAAGGAAGTCTTTTCATTATGGTACTTCTGGAAATTGGAAGACAGAACACACTTAAAAAAGCAAGGTAGTTAATAATAAGAACCAAGGAACTGAAGGACCTGGAGAAAAAAAATGCAACGTCATAATCCTTTCTCCTAGGAATAAAGATGTGATTTATATTAGTGGAGGCCAGCTGATGACATACTTATCAGAGCACACCTTGATGATTGCTTATTTTTTTTTAGACTTGTAACCCCAAATAGCTAATACAGGTGACAGTTTCAAAAAACACTTGTGCTCGGCTAATGTACCTGAGGCTATGACAGCTGTTAGAATATTCAATAAGCTGAGAGGGAAGAGGCGTCCAGGAGAACCGGTTGATTTTCAAGGATTACTTTTTCCAAGCTCAAGAATGGTCCACCCCCAGGTGCAGGAAGTCAAATAAAGGAGGCAGGAGGCCTGCACGGGTGAGCAAGGAGCTCCTGATTAAACTGAAACATAAAAAGGAAGCATAGAGGAGATGGAAGCAGGGACAGATGACCCAAGAATAATGTAGAGACACTGTCTGAGCCTTCAGGGACGGGGTTAGGGAAGTCAAAGCCCTTCTGGACTTGAAACTGCTGAAGGATGTGAAGGTCAACGAGAAGGGCTTCTACAGATACAGCAGCTGCAAAAGGAAGACGAGGGAAAATGAAGGCCAGCTGCTGGAGGGGGAAGGGGACCTGGTGGCAGATGACATGGAGAAGGTTGAACTACTCAATGCCTTCTTTACTTCAGTCTTTCCGTGGTAAGACTGGCCTTCAAGAATCATGTAGATGTGTGTTTGTCAAATGCCACATTAATGGGCATATTTAATACATGCTCATGTGATCTTCTGTGTCTGCCTGCCTCTGAGCAATTTTTTTTTTTTCCTAAAGGCACTCTTTAATTCACACATAAATAGTCCAGAACCAGGCAGCAGAAATTCAAGAAAAGTGAGATGATGTGAAGCAGACTGGAGGAATACCAGAATACTTTTCAAAGGTAAATGTCCTGGATACCCCAATCCAGAGTTTAAAGGATACGTTACCAATATGTCTTCCCTTTCCCTTCTTTCTTTCAAATTTTCACAGAAGCAGAGGGAGATGCAGAAAGAAAGGGCTACTTTTTCTTCCACACAAATACAACATGGTACAGATTCATCACACGTCTAGGCATCAAACTGATGTGCTTAAGTTAAGACTGTCATTGCCCATCTTCGTTCAACATTCGGCAGACTATAGTGAAATCTAAAGATCTGATTCACCTGCTGACACTGCCCATTTATCTCCTTTGTCTCTACAAGCCACTTTTAAAATTATAACTCTCCTACAGTTGCCTGAAGTCAGAAAATGTGCAGCCAGGCGTAGCTGCCTATAACTCAATTAAGAGCAGTCCTAAAGCTTGACAGTTTAATGCTTTTCATTTGTTTTTATTTTGGTGATATTCTTAACCTCATCATAAGCAGATGAATGCTGCAACTGCCCCCAACTAGCAAGGTTCTTTTTAGACAGCTAACGGGAAGAAAACCTCCCTGTCTGAGAAATTAACATGTTAGGCAAGTGAACAAATCTTTCAGAGCAATGCTGGCATCCAGCTGGCTGCCAGAAAACTACCTGGAGCAGTGTAGAGAACCTCTAGTAGACAAACCTGTGCACTGGATTAATGACCTGTGCGTGTTAGTAGCTCCTCAGATGCTGTTGCCTGAATGACAGCAACTCTGGTAAAAATCGCCTCAGTTAAGTGACTCAGATCTGCAGTATTCCAGTCCGCAACAGCCTCCATCCTCCTTTCAGATTGATTTGTAGTCTAAAATGATCAAGCTCCTTTAAAACTTCTTTATAGGAACGTAAAGTGCATCTGAGCACTCAGACTAGGTCAGTGCCCTCAATTGCCAAAGTTCAATGGAAAGTTAAGAGCAGATGTTGGGTCATTGTCAGCATATGTAGCAAGAAAATTGGATCTTCAGCACTGAGAAGGAGAGATGAACCATTGGTGATGTCATTAAACCTAGTAATATAGCCATAAATACACATTCTACTTAACTCTAAGTGAGGAATTGCAAGACAAAATTGTAGACCAATGTTAGTGTTAATATTGCCTTGCACTGCCCATAGTATTGCTTCAATTTTATATCATCATTCAGTTAACTAGACCTCAGCTCACAGATGTGATCACTACCTGATGTATGTCTAAATCTTCCTTCATAACCATCAGCTTAAACTCTTATGGAATAAATTGCTGGATCATCTTGTGGTCTTGAACCCCCTGCATAAACCATGCGCCTCTACATCACCTGAAAAGCTTCCCGATAGGGAGAAACCGGACATCAGCCTGTGTGTATCAGGTACCTTTTCTTTAACATCTCAATATTACACATAAGCTTCAGTGAAACACGGTGATGCTAATGAATTTAATTTCCCTTAGTCTCCAAAACATAATTCAGTTTTGTCTCTGTCATTCATCTTAAATCATTCTCACATTCTGACTCCATCAGATACTGCAGTGGTTTACAAGAACCAACATGCCTACACTGAAACTACTGCATTTTCCTCTCATCTCTTTGCATAGTTCTCTGCATGTAGCTTAAATTTCTTTGCATAATATTTATTTCTATTTAACCTACCTAGATATGTAAATGGCTTGATAAAAATATAAGTTCAACCTATTTCAAGTAGTTCCTAAGAGTATTTTGGAACTATCACCTTAACTGACACATATATGAAAATCATACAATGTGGATGAATTTTCAGAGCTTTAGTACTTTTTATTTCCCACACCTCTCTTTATACATGTATCAGCCATTCTGCGTGGTAGGAGCACACCTCTATCATAAAGGAATGCATTTAATCTCTCCTCTGGCCTCTTTATGCTCTCACCAGCATATCAGATACCTTAAATTTTATGTGAATTTACTGCTCTGATTAAGGGATCTGAAAATGGGAATGATTTAATAATTTGTATTACAAACGACGTGTCAAAATGCTTGGATGAAAGGTCTAATCACACACTAGAACATGCTTAATATGGTAAAGTCTATTTGTTTTTCAGTGTCAGCCAAGATCTCTAAATATGTTAACAATTTTTAGTTTGCAGGGTCCCCTCCTTTGTGAAATGTCTATGATTATTTATCAGTCTTGACCTGGGTGAAATTTGTCATTGTGATCAACTGATTCCTTAGTCCTTTCTTGGTTACACAAATATGTAGTTAATGGGGTTTGTTTGTATTATATGGGTCCACAACAGTCCTATGTAAAGAAATATGTTCTACCACAGCCACATTAAACTTGAGTGTCTGTCTAGGATTCCTCCATAGATAATAATTTGAAGTAAAAATCTGAAAAATTTTCATGATAAGGTGAGATAATGTTAATTTTTTGTAAAATTTGAAGTTATTTGGGAGGAGGAGTGAAAAAAAACATGCTTATATCAGGTGTTCATCTCTATTTTTAAATTTGTGCCAAAAAAAGAGAGGAAAGTTGAAGGTTTTGAAAGCACAGTCATGTGAAATAAGCATAGGCATAGGGAATAAAAGCATTTATTGTTCACAAATTTCATGACAACTCATGTTTGCATGGATTTATCTGAAATTATGTGCTTTTTTTCCATTTGTGCTTTATGTTTTTATATAACTATAAAACAATAAACTGTGGAAAATTCTACCTTTTTTTTTTTTTTAGAAAACTGTACTTTTGCTATAAAAATGATACATTGTTTTGCAAAAATGGTGAACTTTCATGTTAAGCAAAGGACATGTAGTGGATGACTTTATTTCCCTCCTCTTATACAAAACATCTTGCAGAAAAGGCAACTTGAGTAAACAATAATAAAAAACCATAGGTAGATATTATTGCTCATAAATAAAAATTTGGGTTTGCTCTACAGTTTTTTTAAATGTAAACTATTTTTAATTCTTAAATTAAAATGAATGTCAGCAATTTAAGTGGACAGGTCTATGACTCTTACAAATATTGCAAAGCTTCATGACAGTGCATTATTTTTATTAATAGAGATTGGCAAAATACCTTACTTATGATACCTTAGTATTTAAAGCCTCAACCAACATCCATTCATCTGGTGCATGTTTATTAAAGTATAAAGAGAAAGAGACAGCCTTATCTCCTCAAGAGCTAACGATCTAATCTACAAGACAAATTTTAAATAAAAAAGGATTGATTTTTTTTTTCTTCCCCCCCGGATTAGGCACCACATTACCGCTAGTGCTGTGTGTTCAGAGTCCCATCCTACGTCTTCCCTTGGTGGCTTAGGGATTATGGAAACAGGCAGTACAGTACTTCTGTGTCTAAAATACCAGCATGAACAGAGCCATTCTTTCATTTCTGATGGAGTCTGTTTTTAAAGAGAAATATGTTCCAGCTAGAGTGCCATTTCTCAGAACTGCCAACTGCCTAAATGTATGACTGAGACTTTTTGTAATGGTTTTATCTTGTGATTCCCTGTTGCAGGGATTTATTGACCAACATAAATTCTGTTATGTAATTACCCTGCTACTAAAACACACTGCATCAGTCTCTGCCTCTCTTGTTGGAGCTGTTCCATTTTAAATAAATAAATATTCACTGGGCCAGAACAAATGAATGATTGCCTCTATACACCAGTGATTAAGGCCCTTGCTTGGGAAATATGAGTGAGATTGAAGCTGTGGCTCCGACTGTTATTTATACAAAGTGGAACAGCTCCAGCCTGTCCTTTAACTTTCAGCAGCTTAGGTGGGTGGCATGTACAGGTACTTGAATCCCAGTTCTAAATCAGGCTAATAAGGAATAACTTGACACTATGTGTCTCATAACCCAGAGACAATTGGACATATTGGCAGAGAAGGAGGAGTCAGTCCTTTTCTGCTACATTAACCAAAGCAATATGTGTTCCAGCAATTTCCAAAATATAAAGAAACATAATGAAATTAAATCTTTCATTAAACTGCATTTGATCGCTCTCCATAAGGACTATATTGCTTTAAAAAGTTGTAGTTAATACTACCTTGGAAAAATATTTTTTCATTGCAAGAATGTTCTTTGAGTCCCTTATTCCTTATTATGTGAATATATACGTAAAAAATACATATAGGTAAAGTGGATGTATGCTAATTACTAAAAATTCTCTGCCATAATGTGTCAAAAAAAATGGTTTAACATTACTACAAAAACACTCAGAAAAGTGGAACTTTACTGTACAGCTATTGTGGGTATAGCCTTCTCCAAACTGCATGCAGTTATCTCTGTACAATGTTGTGCAGATGCTTATGATGGTGAATGTGGGCAAGTAAACAGACATTTGGCTATTTAAATGGTACTGCAATTTCATTGGTAATATAATATAAAATATATAATAATATATATATTTACAGATAATTACATATATATTTGCATGTATAATTCTATTCTGAAGTTTTTAAAAGGTGTTTTTTTTCACCAATTCCTTTTAACGGGGGGGGGGGGGGAATTAACA
>JANXJC010000059.1:13202840-13240849 GCA_027564655.1 Leptodon cayanensis
GAAGTTTTTAAAAGGTGTTTTTTTTCACCAATTCCTTTTAACGGGGGGGGGGGGGAATTAACAGAGGTACCTGTGATGGAAATAGTCTCCCTTAAAGATGACTTAAAACATCTATAAAAAAAACATATACTTGTACACATTATCTGGCTCAGAGAGTGGTCAAGAGAAGGAAATAAGGGTATCTAGTGTTCAATTTATATGACCTATTTTAGGCCTGAATATTAGGGTAAGATAAATCACACCCTGAAAGTGGCTATTTCTTTTCTGGTGTTATAAACCAGCTCTAGACAGGCAGCTTAGGGCATGCCTGTGCTGTAAACTGCAGTTAAGATGAACCAAACTCCCTCTTCCCCTGGCAAAAATAACTGTATAGAAAAGTTTGTTTTTCATTACTCCCATTTCGTTTTAATAATTTCATAGTGCTGGTTTAAGACATCTAAGTGATTCCACCTGCTGACTAGATATGCAAAGTTCTATATACAGTGCACTAAACTATGTCACAGTTATTGCTATTTAATTGCAGATACCTCCTTTATTTTGGAAAGCAGGATCCATGATAATGTAGTCTACTATTATATATAGTTGTCAGGGGTTATCAAGAAAGAATTAACATCTCAAAGTCTATGTACTTCCCAGGCATGGTTCTCTCTATCAACATGACTTTTTTACATTTTATTTTCAAAAAGTGATTTACTGAAAATAATCAACATCTTTAAAGATTTCTGTTACTTTATCCTAAGGCTAATATTTCAAATTCTAGCAGGAAAGGTGTTAACTAATATTTAAGCTGAAGATCTGTTTGATATTACTGAATTGAAAGACTTGAGTCACTGCACAGAAACATATCTGCATGCAGAGACATCTGTTGTTGGATTCAGAGGCAGACAGTTTATTTGAAAACTCCTATTGTACTTTTTTGGAGCCTCAGAAATCACAGTCTTCAACCTACCACTCTCTTATTTTAGGAAACCAGTTTCTCAAGACAGCATGTGTCTTGCATGCTTACTGTGTCTGACTTGAACAGCTACTTAATAATCTACATATTCTGAATTTTATTGTAGTTAATGAGATATACTACAATATGCTTATTTTGGAAAGCAAAATGTTTTTATACAGCTTTTTGATTTCAATTCAGTGGGGTCTGCCTGAAAAGTAAACAGGAAAGACACATAGCAGCTCCCCAAATAAAAACATTCCGACACATACTTGAAAAACAGGGGAACAATTTTTGATCCTTGAAGATTCTCATTAAGTAGCACAACCACAGTTATCAACATAGTGTTTCAACATGTCCAGGGAAAGTTAAATAGTTGAAAAGAAACAGTTAAAGTAGACATAGGAAGTTGACAAGAGTACCCCTATAAGGGCAATGTTTTCTAGACATCTTCTATTATACTTTCCCAAATGATTTAAGGTGTTTAGAAGAGACTAATCAAGCAAAGGCTGTTAGCTCATAATGCTCTTATGATATGATTATTACAAAATAGAAATATTTCAAGGAACAAAAATCATCAGTCTACCCAGCGGTTCATGAAGAGGTGACAATTTTTCTTTCTGGTGTAAAATACTTGTTTCTCTGCCACAAAACTTGGCATGACACGCACATATATTAGAGGCACATAGAATACGATTGCCTCTACCTAATGTACAGTACTCACATGAAATAGTCCTAGTGACTTAAAACTGGTTACTTCATTAAATACCGTACAAATCAATGACAATTATAATACAGATGTTACCCTGGAAACATCAAGAACTAGACATAAGAAAAAATGTTATAATTTACAGACCATCTCTCAATATACCCTAGATGATTCTGTCCTTGCATTTCTAATGTATGTTAATAAAACCTATTTTATTTTAAAATACTTTACTATTTTGAGCCGCTTTATTGCCAGTTACTTTACAATACTAGTATTGCCTCCAGTTAATTTACTTCTGCAGTTGGCTTTAGTGCCTGTACTAGACTTTATTACCAATACATGATGTAAAAAAGCCAAACTCTCTGTTCTAATACTGGCAAGAACTTAAAACCAGCACGGAGGTAAATTTTATTTATTATTAATATACCTCATTATTCCGTGGTTACATTTTAAAATGATATTTTAAATATGACTCTTTGTAAAACTCATTTTAAAACTTACTAAAGAACTTCAGATTGTAAAAAAAGTGTGCTGCTGATTCTTTAGTTTTAGTGCCTTTCTCTACCAGTAGGCATACTCTGTCAACAGTCCTTTAATAAAAATGGCAGCTTTCACATCAATATGCTCAGAGCCTGCTTTATGGCTCTAAACTTAAGGTCTAGGTGAGATGAATCTTATTTATTGATCTGTGCCAAAGATAGGCATGATGCTAATGCTGGTCTACTATACAGATTGGGCAAGAAATATGAATAAACCAGATCAGGAACCAGATGCAAAGTAACTCTATTATCTGTATTACCCATGTACAAACTGGACAAATCAACTTATAAGACTGATCACCTGTGGTACAGTTGTATGTTAATGCAAGACTCTTTTTTTCCCAAGAATTTCAGTGAGTATTTTTTTCTCTATGTCAGTGTACTGTATAAATAGGCCAGCTTGCTTAGAGCTAGCCTGGGTACCTGTAGCACAGTAGTAGCATAAAGGTATATCTGACCAGAGCAAAAGGAAGTTTAGACACCTGATTTCCTTATTGCTGGAACCTGAAGCATTTATGGTCTCAACGAAGGGAGTGCAAGGCTACGAACAAAGCTGCAGTAGAGCACCGGGAATGCAAAAGATACCAAATCTCTGATATGGTGCGGTAGGGTAGGTCTCTAGGCATGAGACTCGATAGGTCGCACACAGTGAGGACTGATTACAGGATGTTGTGGAACTGGAAGACGTGTATTGCAGAACCTTATTTCACATACATATGTATGTATATATATGTGTGTATTTATATATTTGTCTTTTTATTTGGGTACAAGTTTACAGATTCTACATATATCAAAGCTGAAGCATCATTTGGATCAGACAGCCTGTCTGAATTTTCTGCTTTTCCCAAGGTAATATCGTCCTGGAATTTGGAAGGTGTCTTCTAATGGGCAACATTTAAAGTTAGTAATTTTTTAACACGCTCAGAAGCCTAGTCAGTAACTAGTATGATTTTACGGAGAGAGGAAAAGAGTTGGTCGTTTATATTAAAATATGCTACCTTTTCTATTTCCAAAATGACAAAAATAAATCATTTATACTGCCTTGCAATTAAATGCAAAGCTAGTTCACTCTGCTACTGTATATTCCTCTTATCACAAGAGATATTGTCCTTCCCAGTAGCTCAATATTTAAGAGAAATCCACTGGAGCCAAGTGACTTCCTAGTTAATGCAGCTGCCATCAGGAATTTTAGAGGCATCAGCATTTTAGCCTATGAGCCACTTACTCATTACATTCAACCAATAACTTTTTAATAGCTGATAGATGTTTAGGAAACAGTTCTTACTACACTGGGCTAATCATCTAAACTCAGAATTTAAGAGAGTACTATCCTGAATTAAACTGACACAAAGACTTCTAAAAGCCTTCCTGAAGGCTCAAGATAACAAATATATCTTCTTCATGTAAAAACAGTGAAATTAGACACAGTATTTTTGAAACTCAGCTAGGGATATATGGACTTAACTGCTCTTAAAAACACACAATTGACAAAAATTAAATTAAAATACTTTCTTGGATCTCCATTTCTGTAAGGGGGGGGGGGGGAGCAGCGTGTTTTTGCTTCTTTGGGTAGGTGGGTGGATGGGTCTGGGGGTTTTTGTTTGTTTTTTTTTAATCCACCTTGCAAAGTTAAAGAGGAAGCTAACAACAAAAGATTATGTTCTTTGCTGGTGGTGCTTATGTCTGTGTGGTGGTGATATCTATAGAAAAAAACCCGAAAAACCAATAGGAAACTGACAGTGTATTTCAGCACCCCTCCTCCAGCCTGCACTAATCCTTCCTCCCTGAAACCACTGCGAGGATTCTAAGCTTCTGAATTTTTTTAAGCAAGAAAGAACAAAGCGAAACAAAACCCTGGTGGAAAAAAAAGAATGTTTGCTATTTTTTCGGTATGGAGCACCTCTTTCTCTTCTTCAGCAGAACAAGGATGCTTGTTTGAGGCCTGGAACTGACAATATTGTCTGGATCAGTGACAGGTATCTGATCTCGTCAATTCACTACTAGAAACAGGTACATTACACCCCTGGCCTCCCAATGTGCCACAGGGCTCTGTAATCCCTCAGAGCTTCAGAAACAAGAACTTGTATCTGTCATACAGGTAGGACTACCTGTCTCTCAAACCACAATCTACCTCTTTAACCGACAGTAGTACAGTTCTTTCTCTGAGGCTGTCCAAAATGGTACCACCACCTGGCCTTCTTGCTAAACACCGCTTAGAAAAAGACTATAATTTGTCACATTAGCCACAGTGACTTGTCCAATTTCGGTCATATTTAGATATCATTTCCCTGTTGAGCTTGCCTACCACAGAAGACCATTGCAGCAGTCACTACTAAGATTTGTAAAGAGATTTTTTTTTTTGTGGATGTTAATTGTTTCCAGGTAAATAATCACATCTACGGAAGAAAAATGCATCAGTGTCTATAGATTAAAAAGACCTCACTTTTTGCTCAAAAAGCCCTTGGTTTGCAAATCACTGATGTGTACTGAGGGTAGAGTGAGGAAGAAACTATTACCCTTCTTCTGTTATCTTTACTAGTCATCCACTGTCAGTCACTGCCAGAGCCAAGATAGTGGATTGTATGGTCTTTTTGTCCAAATTTGTAGGGATTTTTTTAAGTTTTCCAGTTTAGAGGTTTGAGAAGGAAGAAGAGTAACTAAAGTCTCTTCCAGAAAACCTATTGCTTTTGGGGATCCAAACCCAGCCTGACAAGTTAAGATTAAGGTGACACCTTTAAGATAGAACTCTTTCCTTAAGATCCTTCTAAAAATTAAAGAAATCGTTTCAATAAAATAAGCAATAATTACTTCTGTAAATAAGTAATATTTAAAACACTTTTAATTGAATTTATCCCTGGACTAGAGACAGCTAAATTTAAGGGTCAAAATAAACAAGTGAGCTAGGTGTCTAAGCTGCCATAAGGGCAAGTGCAGAGCTATAGAATGATTCATTCACCTACATATGAGGTGTCCCAGTTTATCCCACATAGCTTTCAGATGCTGCTACAGAAGCATGGGTCTCCTATCTGCTTTATGTCATATATGCTAGATCCATGTGGATATCTTAGCCTAGAAACATTTGAAGTGACCCTGCACACCCAATTCTAGCCAAACGCTTTAATATCCCAATGAAAGAGTCAATAGAGTCTGGAGAATTATGCAGGTAGCTATATATAGATGACTACTTTTTGTTAACCTGAATAGATCTCCAGAGTCCATTGGTCACGTATTGTTGATCTTTGTTGATCTACTATTATATCTATCAGGAAGTTAAAACACCTGGGTTATGTGAAGACTCCTGAATCTACAGTATAGAGCTGAAAACCTTTAGTGGTTTGGGCAGTATTAGTTACCTAAACATGGAAAACTAGTGGCATTTGCAACTTGCTAAGTTATTTAAGACACATGCACCAGACAGGTGCATAGGACAAAGAACTTATTGGAAATCTGCATCTTTCTGCAACAGCAGCTGGACCCCGAGTGGAACACCCTACAAAGCTTAAAATGGCACTAGATCATTAACAAATCTGATCATTTACAAAGCAAATTTGAAGTGAGATGCAGTTCCCTAAATATCAAGATTGTTTCTGCTGTGGACATCTTAAAGTAAGCCAACTGACCTCCAGCTGCCAGGCCAGAAAGGTTCCTCCATAGGCTGTGTCTTTCAGCTACCCTAGGGCATTCAAATGTCACTAGTCACCTACATTTAGACATCTGAAGTCCTGCGTTACTAATGCAGCACAAAGCACAATCATATATTACAATTCATGTCAATATAAAACTGAAAAAGCATAAAAAGAAAAGATGTAAATATTGAATAGAATATGAAAGCCTAAAAAATACATTGCAAGCTAGCAAATTCCACCTTAACTTTTGAAGGGGAAAACCTCTGAGACAGTTAAATAAATTAACATTTAAATAGCTTCAGCAAGTGTACTACTGCTAAAGTATTTTAAATCCTTATAGCACATAGAACAAATAATGTTACTTGGGAATTTTGACAATGGGAGGGGCTAGGAAATGGGAAGAAATTATATGTGACCATAAATATATCTGACAATATTGGGACATATGAAAGAAGGATATACAGTAAGGAAGGAATAAAAAATCCTAAGCAGATAGTTCAAGTGTGCTTTTGTGTGCAGTTCTGACTATCCATGTCCAAAAAAATTTTAAATATACGTGGCAAGGATGTAATGAAGAGATACTATAATGATCAAAGATCAAGACAAATCTTACAAAATAAGCCTGCAAGAAGCTTTGTTTTCTTCTCTCTTACATATAGCAGGAGAATAAACGCAAGAGGGAAAAATGAACGCCATAGTCCAAAGAACAGCACAAGCACATCAGCAAATGCTTACAGATGGTCAGAGAAGAAACTTCATCTGGAAATTAGGTGTGTTTTGCCCATGAGCTTGAAGTTCCAAAGTAGCGTGTAATAGGATGAATGGTGGAAGTAAGTCCCAGTGTGACAATACCACAAAATTCTGAGTGCAAAAGTACAATATTCTTTGGTCCAATAATGGGATAGACTACTGCTTGGAGATCACAACAGATGAAGTGAGAAGTCCTTGTTATCCGCAAACTACTCTTTATAACATGAGTCTGTGTATAATCTCAGCAGATTAGTGAGGAAACTCAAAGACAAATTTTTAAGAAAATTTTATCTGTAAACTGTTGGGCAATATCTACAAAAAGATATGACATCTAAGACAAAACTGATGTGGGATTTAGGAACTGTTCTCAACTTTTCAGTTTCCTAACCTGCTCATCATTTGCTGTATCTCAAGGACAGGAGAAATTTATTATGGACTGGTTCAAAAGGGTCTGAAAACTAATGCTTTCTTTTAAACTCAAGTAACAGAAACTCTTTTCTTCAGTAGAGTAGTACACACTTCGCTGTGTTTTATGTGAAGCTGGAGGTTCAAACAGCCCTTCTTCAGCTAGGGTTTCAAAACTCTGTGCAGGGAATGCTAATGAACCAAAAAGGGACAAGGGACAGACTTGCCCCTGACTACTACCAGCCGCCTGTGAGGGACAGAACACTGCTCTGCTTCTTTAAGAAATTATACAAATGGGTGTCTTCCAGCTTTTCACGTGAGGAGTGAGAAAAAGCCAGATTAACAGAACAAAGAACAAGAGCTGCAGGACGTACTGAGGTTCTTATTTTACTTCCTATTTAAAAAAAAACCCTGTAGATTTCATTGGATTCCATTTCAAGTCCCAGATCATTATCAGGCATTGTTATGTTGAGGAATATTAAACACAAAACTTCTTCTGTATATGGGACCTTGAATTTCTAACATGTTCAGGGAAAGGAGACAAAAATACCCAATGCCACAATCAATTTCTCCTTATTAAACCAACATGAAGTCATTTTCAACAAAGTAATTTGATTCATGTTGTTTGCATGAGCACAAATTTCAGGGTATCTGTAGTTTCAGTGAGATTGGGAAGATGGATCTTTCTGCAACAATAAGGTGAAATAATTCAAATTTCTTTCTGGCATCTTATACTGAAACCAGATTTACAGATTTACATTTTAGTTTGTGTAGGTTGAATATGTACAGGTGATATCAACACCTCCAGAGAAGAAAAGATACGATTTGTCTGATTTGTATTGTTGGATTTTGTAATATAAATTGATTACTAAAACTTTTAATACTATATCTGTGCTCATTAAAATGTTGCCCTCAGAATATTACAAAATCCATAGCACTTGTATCAGAACTTGAAAATTGCCATCCACATTTACTGCATTTTTATACAATCACTCACTGAAGCAACACATGGGTCAGACTTTTTGGCCATATCTGTAATATGTTGGCATTTAATGACAATACCTTTCCTCTTTTCCCTTTTATTTAAATAAAGTTGGGGAGATTGAGTCAGAAAGCACATATTGGGGAAAAACAACAACAAAAAAAAGAGTGGTATAAAATAGCAAATAACTACTGTTGTAGTCAGTGAATCACAGTTCCCATTGAATTCAAGGGCACATGAGGAGATGGCTAGATCACTTCAGAATGTGTATGTACATGTGTGTACATTTATATGCTGGTAGGAACAAACCTAAAGGTGCTTTTTCAGAGCGTTCGACTGTCAGCTTTCTTAGCAACATTTGCTGGCTTTAAACAATCCCATTTATAAACCCAAAGAAAAATACATCTATAAGTAGTGCTGCAGAAAAAAGATCCCGATATACATTTCAGCATGTGTTTTTAAATCCTCTGACTGAAACTCACAATCCTTTTACCAGCTTAGAACACTGATAGTAATTCTATTACCACTGCAATAGCCATCCCTCTCTAATTCTCTAGACACAATTACTGTGCACCATGCAAGATGAATACAAATTAACAGAAGAAAAAACACCGTAGAAAGAGAAAAATCACTGTGGGCTGATGTGTTCCTGCAGGGGATGCTCTTGCACTCTCCAGTTTAGCTGAATGAGCTTCCAGAAACAGTTAAAAGAGAACAGAGAAGGGGAGAAGAAAAGAAAAAAGAAGAAAAAAAAAAAAAAAGAAACACAAAACGTCAAGCAATGTTCTGTATATGATTTTTCTTCTGCCCTTGGTAATTCATACAAATACAATTAAAATTTTAATTAACACTGTTATCTAGGATTTTTTTTTTTATTGTACATAGCTATTCACTACTTTAAAGAAAGAAGTTAGTGCTTACATTTAGAGAAAAAAAATCCATTGCGTTTCAGTTTTTGGTCAGTAAATGTTTCTATTTAAATTTATGCTAAATTATAGGAGAAGAAATTTAAGTATAAAGTGCTTTTTTTTGTTGAATAAAATTCCTGATCTCTGCCATCTTTGCAAAAAGGTACATACACCATAAGCAACCTTTAGCAATGGGCGTACAAGAAGACAAGATGAAAACAAAAATAACAGCCTGAAATAACTTTGATATTTTTAACATAAAATGAAGAAAAGCTGAAGACTACAGCTGCAGTTTACCACTACCTCTGCTGGAAACATACACCATGGTGACAACCTATTCTAGTTTCCACAGAAGAGAATTTAAAGGTGAAAAATGCTACCCAATATTTCAGTTTTGTTAAAAAAAAAACAAACCCTGCTATGTAGGACTTGGGTAAAATGATTGTTGGTTTTTAAGTCTTCTTATTTTGCCTTACTCCTCATATAGTCTTCTTAACGGGAGGCTACCTTCCGTTTTTCTTACCTTTTGTAATGTATAAATCCTTACATCCCACCATGCTTTACAAGTCTAAGAGCATCTGCCCTGCTCAATGCAATGTAGATCTGTATTTTGATACAGAGGAACTTTCTCTGCTGTTATAAATAGAGAAGTAAAAGACTTATGGTTTTTCAGTAATAGCTATTTTATTAAAAGTCTTTATATATTAAAAGTAACAGACTCAGGACAGGAACTGGACTGCTCGACTTAGGTTCTAAATTGGATTTTTATTTTCATCTCTATTAAGGGAAGTACCCAGGCTAGGAGAGCAAAATCTTCTTATGGAGGCTCTCAAAGACAGTTACCTCCTCCCACCTCAATCAATGATTTAGGCGTTTACTTTAGGTGGGTTGTTTTTGTAAGTGCTTTATTTTACATGCAGGTTGTATGCCCACATTAAATAGGCTCTATCCTGCCCTAATGACCCTAAATAACAAGCAAGTAATTAATTTTTCTCTCATTATAAGAGCACAAAACCTACCTAGATGTCTCCCAGGGTTATGCTACAGACCTACATCCCATTCACCATCCTACATTCTAATTTGATTCTCTATTTATCAATTATTTCTCTTGAACTGAAGAGGTAGATCAACAGTGATCCCTTGACTGACCACATTAAACTCAGCTGCTTCTCAAGGTTTTTGGACAGCTGGTAGATAACAGGTTTCCCACTTTTCTTCAAGGATAGGAAGGGAGGAAGGAAGAAAGGGAGGGAGGAACACTTGCTCTGTTATGATTACCAAAGCTTCCCATGTGCCATAGAGTCCACTCTTATTTTAGCTCAACAATGTTAAGCTATGTTGAGTTAACCAAGACTATACTAACAACACCTGGCAAAGTTAAGACTGCCTGCTTTAAACTTTTCTCAAGAGCTTTTCGTTGATCTAATTCCTATGCAAACTAAACAAGATCTAAAGCCCTCTTTTGTGAATCTTGATCTACTCTTCAAAAGGGTGAAATTTGTCTGCTCTCAGAACGAACTGAAATATTTGCCTTCATATTCACTGATGTCTCAAGGATACACTAGAGACTAGAATTGCTCAGCATGATTATTTTTCATTATATGTTTTTGGGGAAACTCTAATCATACTAAACCAGTAGGAAAAAATACTAGCAAAGGTTCAACTTTTTCTGAGTCTGACTTGATGGTATTTCATATCATATTACTCTTTTGCTCTGCTCTGCCCTCTGTATGTCAAATGATTTACCTAAGAATCCTATTAATTCTGTTGTTTGATGTAATAGTTTGAAAAACATATGTTTAGAAAGATTATTATCATCAGTTGAATATTTCTGAGGAGCACGATCACTTTCAATTTCTTAAAACTGTCTTCTGTCAGAAATGTATCATAAAATTCTGAATGAAACATGGAAGAAAAGCTTTAAAAGGTAAGATAGACTGAGGAGGCAGAATCAGAGCAGACTATTGTGTATAGTAGGGGTTAAATTTTTAGAAACAATTCAGAAGAATTTCCTTTTTTGAAGGTGATCAGACAAATTTCTACTTTCTCTTAAGTTAGTCTTACCACTGATTTTGAAAAAATAAATTGTTCATGGTGATATTTGTCTTTCTATATTTTGTACAGCAGACTGTCTCAATAGATACAACCTTTTTTGTGAGAGGAAAATTATTTTCTTGCTGCTCCAATAAAATTATATGGTAAATATGCCACCTAATATGCCATTATAGTAAACTTTAATGAATATTTCTATCTGGCAACGGAACAGAAATCTGTTTTATCAAATCCAGAAAACAGTCTTTAGGCAACAATTTTAGGTGTCTTTTTCTAAAAGCATAAAACTGAGTTTAAAAATATTATAGATAGAAATTTGTTCAAATTCACTACTATAATGTTAAAAGTATGATCTCTGATCTTAATTTTTTTTTCCCTTGGTAAGTATTTCTTATTTTATCTGTATGATGACAAAAATTTTGAAAAACATAATGCAATATTATAAAGGAGATGCAGTTTATTATTTTACATTTTAAAAGAAAAATGAACAAACTTTCTTCTATCAAACACTGAGATTTGTGTTGTCATTTTCTTCTTTCCTAGGGTTTTAAAATACCCTTCAACATAATTTGAAGTAACACAGGGGATTACAAGATTCTGGCTGAGTAGTTGAAATATGGCCTTTCCAAAAAGAAATACTTTCCAAAGTGTTGAGCAGACATTTTTCCTAATGGTCATAACCCATGGTCATATTCACGTTACCTGGATTCTACTCCTACACATGACAGAGAGGCCAATAAGATGTGCAATAACTTGATCTAGGGACTTTTTTTTTTTGTCTTTACATGATTTTATTGAAATTGTGACAAGCAGAGAAAAATGTTACAAGTTTTTATTATAATTATTACTGTATAGATTGGGTAGTGGGCAAAAATAATTGTTGAAGAATTGTCCTTTGAGTATGAGTGAAGACAGTTTCTTTTCAAGAGTTAGCACAGTAAGTGAATGATGCAATAACAACACTTCAGATCATAGTTAAAGATTTCAGTGCATTAGAGGATTATTTTCATGCAGGTTACCATAAAGTAAATATTGATAATAGAAACAAAAGTAAAAGAGAGTTGGTCCCCATTCATTTTTAAACCATTGTTGTTCTTTCTTTTTCTTGCCAAGTCTTATATATCCTTCTATTCTTTTTATCAAATGTTCTCGTAAAGAAATTGAAAAGAGAGAGCAAAAGAAACCAGTATAGCAAAGTTTGCTGGCCTTTGGGCTGGCTCCAGTAGAGAATGCTGGTGCCTATATGTTTTCTGATATGGAACCAAGCATCACGACTTGGAGTTGTAAGCTAGAGGGCAAGTCGGTACCTTTGGGGTAATAAATCAAAACCGCTCAAATGCTGCAATGGCAGCACTTCCAATTATTTAACCACAGAATCTCAAACTCCACTTCCTTTCAGAGCTTTGCTGCTCTCATCAGAGCAGGCTGTTGTGTCTAGCTGGAAGCCAGACTGAAATCTCTTCTGAAGTAGCTGCCTCAGAGGGTTGTGGGGGTTTTGTTGTTGTTGTTGATTTTTAGTTGAGGGTTGGTGGTATCTGTTTGTTTGGGTTTGGGTTTGGGTTTGGTTTGTTGGGTTTTGGTTTTTTTTCCTACAATTCTTTTTTTCTAAATGGCTGAGCGCTGAGTCTTCTTTCTGTAGTTTGAAATCTGGTCAGTAGGGGTCTCCTCCAGAGGGTAGTAGAAATGGGTTAGTATTCCTCAATATAAACAATAGGACGAACTTTGCTTTCCTCTTTCTCCAGAAATTTTCTGCCAGTAGACTGCCATTCAAATGGCAGTACCAGCATCTCCATCCTCAATTGGCTTAGATTTCAAAGGAGGAAAACAAAACACAAAACCCCCGAAGATCCGGATAAACTCATTCTAGGTCCTGTCCCACTTCAGCAAAGAGGTACCTTGTGATAGCTCTGAAGCGGTAAGTCCAGAGACATAAGTGAATATACAGAATAGAAAGATTCTCAGGCACATTCCTCTTTGAAATTTTCTCTTGGCTGGTTTTCTGATCTGGTGCTTAACATTGTGATTGTTGTGAGTCTCTGTGTTGGTAACTGAAGCATCCGAGGCCCCAGGCACACACTGAACAGCAGCAGTCACCTCGCTGACTACACCCTTCTCACCACATCACTTCCCAACCTTCTGGCTTCTCCTTCTCAGCTCTTATCTTCTGGCTTATGCTATTCCTCCAAAAGTATTTATGCAGCCCTAACGTGACTCAGAGAAAAGGGTCAGAGTGGAAGATGAAGAAATTCTTACAACTGAAAACTACTGTATCAACCTATTTGTGCATCTTTACCCAAACCAGTTTCCAGACAGTTTTCTCTGAAACTACACAAACACCTAAGCAGGCACAAGAATAAGCAGAAAAGTCTGGACAATTTAATTCTGTTTACATTGGCATCACTGGTGGAAAGCCTTTCAAGAAGCTAAAAATCTGAACTACTTTTTGAGTACCGTGCCTGAGGCTGCCCACATAACTTTTATGTATAACAGAAGATTTTCCCTTTCTTATGAAGTATGTACCAACTTTTCTGATGGATTAGTCCTATCCCCCTCCTTTTTTTATCTGCTTTTCAAATTTTTTACTTTGTAGGATAACATTTTTATAACACCTTTTTTTGTCAGAACAGTAGATGGCAGATTTTTATAGTAAGTTGATTCATTTACTAAGGTGAGGGAAAAGAAAATAATATTGTTTTCCCATTATACAATTCTTTCCCTCCCTTTTCCTTTAAATAATCCTCTGGGTAAAATGGTCAAGAATTACAAAATGAAATTTGGCCTAAGAATAGTTCTCACTGAAATGTAGCCTTTTATTTGTTCCATACAAAATTAGTTTATCATACTTTGGAAATGGTATTCTAGGTACATAAGACAGAAAGTTTCCTAGTTCCTCATAGTATCTTGGGTTTTGTTGTTGTTTTTTTTTACTTTAAACATCACAAAATGAAATGCCATCAACCTCATTCCAAGACACCTTTTCAGAGGGAATAATGATTTTTAAAATTATATCATATGGTAAAGTTAATAAAAGTAGATCCTTTAGGTAGAAAAATTGCTTCAAAAAGTAATTCCTTTCTGAAAGATGAGTTTTTCTAGGTGTTTTTTCTTTTCTTCTAAGAGATGAGTTATTCAAACAGCTTTCTAGTGTTTAAAGCTTTCCAAACAAAAGTACAGGAATAGCCACCTTAATAGATACAACAAATCTACATGAGCCAATTCTACTAATTTAACCAATTTATTGAAGGAGATTTTGCATGAATTGAGTTTTGATAGTAAACTGTTTGTTTTCAGTCTACCTGTACTCTCACCACCAAAGGTGGGTCCATGTGAGTCACCTTTATACATCTGTATTGCATGTGTGTACTTTAGAACTAATCTGTAGCTTGGTTTTATAGCCAAGGAAGTAAAATGACACTTTTAAGTTACAGTTAATTTTATCTTATGGCAGATGCCTAAATCTGAACCTCTGAACTCAAGAGTAACCTATTTCTCTCTAATAAGTTAGAAAGGAGTCTAGATGAGAAGATCAGAAGTAGATGTTCACGCGACATGCGGTAACTTAAGCCATATTAAACCAACTAATATCTCTACCTTTTCTTACTCAACAAGGACCTGTCTTCTACTTCCCAAGATCAGTTATTTTAAAGTCAAATAGTTTCAAGTGAGATCCCTGGAAGCAGTTTAAAAGCCAGCTTTGGAGGCTTGCAAAATTTTGAGCTGTACCATTAGAGGTATTCTAGGGTAAACTACACACATGTGAAATGGGACCAAATTTGGAGATTGTTCAAACTAGCTGTAGGGAGTGTACTGAGTTAATTAATTGTCATCTAATTGGGCAATCAGCTAGCTTCAGGAAAATTATCATATTTTTAGACAAGTCCTGACTAGGTCTCCTTACTGACAGAAGAATGTAACTAATAATTTTCTTTTTTTCAGCCTTTGAATTTTCAAGTAATAAGAGTATGGCAGAGGCAATAGAAAACAGTGACTCTGCACCAACCTCTTGAATAATCTTTTGACAGCCAGCTGGAGGAAAGTATGCACAGCACACAAAATAATTTTTATATCCTCTTGACTTTAAACCCAGTAGCTTAAGCACCAGTGTCAACCTGGCTCACAGTGGAGCAGCACAACATTCTCAGTCATGTCCGCCTAGTCATTTAGGCAATATTTCATTGTGTGTGAATGCCACAGAGTTTTAAATGGGACAGTGAGGTGAGCTCAGCTTGGTTACAGCATTGCTCAGGTAAAGTGATGTAGCACAGAGGATGATGACTGCTTGAGGGAGTAGGGTGGTGGTTGGGGACTGTGCCACAGAAACATTGCATGGGGCTGGCTATGGGCAAAGGCAAGAAAGACTCCTTCCGATAGCCTGTTCTCTCCTTTCTCATGTCCTTTCTCATAAAATCTCTACAGATTTCAAGTCGTATTTCTAATATCAGCACAGAATTCAAGTTTGCTATGTGGTTACAATTGTGAGGTGGCTGGGGATCAGGGTTGTCCTTGCATGCATACCTAGTGCAGTTAGTCATCATTTCCCTGGGTGGTCTAGAAACTTCTTTGAGACATTAAAGTGACTTGAGAGAAGTGATTAACTGAAATCTTAACCATCTTCACAGAAAAGTGTTTGACTTACTGTTACAGGAGTTCTCAAGGTGGGAATTTCAGTCAGCCCTGCAGATTCCCCCCAGGCCGCCCTTTCCCTGGATAGATTCATTGATAGATGTTCTTTGTATGCTTAAATGTCCTGGGAGAAGGATCTGACTGTCCCAGGGACTTCTGGAGGATATTTCTGCTGCAGAATTGACTAAACTGTGTACAGATTAAATATATGTAAATAGTCAGGAATGGACACATAGGACAGTCTGTGGCAGTATTTAAGATACGTTAGTTAGGCTATGGAGTAGTTGGGTTACGGTTTGCGTGTAGTTTAAGCTAATCAACAGAAACAGATCATGCATAAACAGGAGCATTCACAGTCTGTATGTGCCGACTGGTTACAAGAATTCACCAGAGCAGCAGTTCAGGGAGTCTCATCAGACTTAGCCAGCGACTCCTTTGTGTCGACACTTGTGATGGAGACTGCCATCACCAACCAGACAGCGAATGACCACCCTGCTTCAGAGATTTGATTCACCACAGGAGTGTTACCCTTTGTAAAAGATGCAATACATTGGTGTTATAACAAACACTCTATCCATGTGTTTCTACGCAACACCACATCATCCTGTGTAACAACTAACACCAGTTTAAAAGCGTTGGCCCCTCCTTGCAGTGAGTGAGCAGCAGGCATAGCTTCACAGACAGCAAATTTTTCTAGGGTGGCCATGGCAGTATCTGCCTCACAAACCCGTTCTTTTCCTGCCGTGCAACTCCCTCCCCTAACTTTGCTTACAGCATTGCATGCTTTACTAATGTCAACCACTTCCCCCGAGCCTTTGTCCCCATCATATTATCACACCTTTGCCACAAATCCAGCATATACTCTATGCTCTGATTGTAATGATGCCAGATTAGTGTATCAGAGTTTCTCAGAAAAGATTTTTCTTCCTTCAATCATCTTTCCTGAATTCACTTTTAAACTTATACTGCACTCTGATTACATTGCACAGTTTGACCCCAGATTATGAAGACAAAGGCAAAATGTATTTCAGCCCATATAATACACATTGGATGCTTTCCTAAAATTCCCATTACAGAATATAAATAGAGATGTGCTGTTTAGTCAGCTTTTACTGTTTGAGAACCACTGAATCTGAATGAAAATTCATTGGCAGGAACTGCATTTGGTGGTGTTTGTCTGTGGCAACACTTCACGTCCTTATTATGGAGCAGGCACCTAATCTGCTTAGCCTGATCCAGACTGTAAATTTGCTGCTTGATTGAATTCTGGTTTTAGTGTTGATGATATCCCTGGGACCATGAACATCATAAGGTAGCTGCCAAGAACTGATCAGCTAAATGGAGATATGAGAAGAGTGAATGTCAGAACAAGCAAAGATATGTAAATTAGTGACATGATACCCCAAGAAATAGAAAGGGGAAATGAGCTTTCATGAAAGAATGATTCACATCAAGAGCACTTAGGTTTGGAAGTCGCTGCTATGCTGACCCGTTCTTCTACTGTTTTATTTCAATTCAGGCAATCTATGGTATGTGTCCGGTTACAGGAAAGGATTTCTGAGCCCAGAGCAAATAACTGTTTCATATAATCAGGTTTTTAATAGCAGCTGGTCTCTGAGGTGAATCAAAGATAAATTAAAAAAGCTGATGCTTCCCCCCCACCCCGATATGTGTAAAGATCCTGTGTTAAAAAATATTAAGTTACAAAATACTTCAACCCTGCTGACAAAAAATTAATTCAAGAGGGGAAATCTTCCAGTGTTTATTGTTATTTTCTCTTTTCTCCTCTTTCTGTTGAATTTCTCCTAACTCTACTTTAATTAATGAATTGACACTTTGTGATAAATTATTAAACTAGGCAATTTTAACTTAGGCTGGTCATAGCCATGGAAGAAACAGCAAGTAACACTTTTTCATCCTTTATATCATTAGTCTTACTAGGCAACAAGTTATGTTTTGATCACCAGCTCCCCAACATACCTAGTTTACTACTACAGTGGTATCTAGATGTACCTATATTCCACTATAGTGGTGTCAATGAAACATAAAGGAAATGATGGGTTTGAGCTTCTGAAAGCAGCAGCAAAAGAATAATACTATCTCGCTTTTTAATCTCAAGGATTAAGTGATCCTTGTAAATTCTAACAATGAAGCTGAGATGCGATGCTAAGCTTTGCAGCAGTGTAGTCATTTTGAAGAACACAGAACAAGTGAGGCAATCTTTTAATTCCTTGAGAAACCAAATGGTAGAGAAGACTAAGATGTAGTTCTTCCTGAAATTCAGTTTTCAAAATTGCCTTGTTCATTGTTTCCAAAATTCCTGACTGGAAGGCTAGAGTTGTTTCTTCACCAGAAAAAGAACTTAGATCTCAGTCCAGCAACATGGAAGTCTTGAAGGCAATAGCCTCTAGGGAGTAATTACTGTATTGATAATACATAGGAAATTAATGAGTAAGGTCCTAAACATGTGGTATATACTCATAGAATCATAGAAACATAGAATCATAGAACGGTTTGGGTTGGAAGCGACCTTAAAGATCATCTAGTTCCACCCCCCCTGCCATGGGCAGGGACACCTCCCGCTAGACCAGGTTGCTCAAAGCCCCATCCAGCCTGGCCTTGAACACTTCCCTTGACCTGCTGACCACGCTTCTTTTTCTGCAGCCCACGATATGGGTGGCTTTCTGGGCTGCAAGCCCATATTACAGTGAAGGACCTAACATGCTCTTTCTCCTTTAGAAAGCCAAATAAATAAATAAATAAATAAACCAACCCATAATTTTCAATATTGACAGTTTTAAGTATATCCCTTTAAATTACATCTCACTTAAAGCTTTGGTAGACAACTCAGTGACTAAGGAGTGGAACACATTTCTTTAGCAAAGTGTAAACAAGTCAGGGAATCATTAATAACCGATTTTAGTTTATTTGACTAAATCTATTTCCGCTGGTTGTTTTGTCTTCCTTGAATAAAGCTTTTTCATGACAGAGCACTATTCTATAGCAAGTTGCCTGTGCTACATCAACTAAGCTCCACTATGTAAGGTGTGGATTTTTAGCCAGAGGATTGATATTTGGTGGACATGTCCATTAGTGCATTAACAAAGAATTAAAAAATTATATTAATTTTGGAACACTTATCTTGAAATGTTTTGCTAAATTTATCTCATTTCTCTACCTGTTTGAGTAACACCAAGGATTTCGTTTTTTGAGTTTATGTGTCAGTAATTTTGCATCCCATTGAACAAATACTGGATTGGGTGAGAACACTTTAGAAAGCATGTAAACCACACTATGTTAGAAAAATGCACGAGTGTATAATTGATAACTGTATTTTTCTTTTTACTTTACCAGGAACTAGAATATTTATGCCTCAGATCTACTGTTTGCTGATTTAGCAAGGCTAACACTGGATGTTAGTATCGGTGACGAGCACTTTAATATTTTAATTTCCTACTGTTTTATTTTTGCCTTCCTTCGTCTTCTGAGAATTATGGGTTTTTAAGATGAAGAAAACATACCAGCATCCCTTTTTTCATTCATGCATCAATTTAATTGATGCTCCGGAACTGTCTGCTATTATGCATGCAGAGGAAGTTGATTACTTAAAGCATATTAGCTCCTAGAGAAATAATCTATTTTTGCTTTGAATTTTTCATAGATTAAATAGTCATTACTGTAGATACATATAAATCAAGTTTTTAAGTTAACTCTGTAACGGTTCTTATCAGGACTTTTTTTCTTTTTTTCTTTTGTTTTGCTTAATTTAACTAGTTTTTGACAGTGTTGCCTAAACAGATTATAATATAACAATATAGTCCATTTCCCAGAATCTATTCTCATAGGCAGAATAAAAAGAGAAGAGGACAACTTCTTTTTCTCTGTATGTACTTTCTCTTTTACTTAGTCTTTTTACTGAGCTTCCTTTCTTCTTAGCCTGTATGTAGAAAACCTACAGCCTGGGGAATGGATGCTGCATATAACTTAAGTCATATTTGGCTGTAATCAAATTGTTTTTATCATAGTTTGTTTGATAGCACTGTAGTCTGTGTTCATATGTGTCTTCCAAAGGTCTTTAGAGCTCTTTGTACACCCTCTGAAGCTATTTTTAATGAGCAGGGGCTAGGACCATGTTCTCTTCCCAAGGCCAGGTGTCAGAGATTGTATCATCTTATATAATAATTGATGCTAGACCATATCTACGCTCCTTGTGAGAACCTGTGGTACTAAATATTTTTATTATTTTTGCTAACTTTTACCTTTCCGAATGTGTTTCTTTCAGTTAAAAGTGCCTGAAATAATGTTAGGGCTGTATTGTAGCCCCTCAGGGTGATTGCAGGTATTGCATGTGCAGACGCAGAGCGTGAAAGGGCTGTGGGAGTTTGAGAACTTAACATTGGCCAGAATATGATACTGAAGAGGCACACAGGGTAGAGGGTGCCTTGTACTTTGCAGGCTTGTCTATGATGATTTATGATGGCCTGATCTGAAAAAAAACCTTCAGTAATTATGATAACCTTAAAACCATAGAGATGGTGACTGGTCTAGTGACCCAGCTTGCTTACTGGACCAGGTTTTGCCTCAATGTACAGATTTACCTTGAAGCCTGTTGAAAGAAGCGTAACTAACACACACAATTTATCTTTGTTTGTTTGTTTGTTTTAATTCAACATCTTTAAAAAAAAGGATGTTAGATAATTTCAGAATAAATAAGTGACGGTTTTCTCCATTATTTGATTAAAATAGACAATCCTATCACTTTTTATTGTCCTATCCATATTAGATCATATAGCATGCAGGTGCAGGGACAAAATGTAAGTGAAATTTTTAACAAGCTTTTAGGCTATCCCTACAGAATCTCAGTTCACCTGCCTAATGAAGTTGATCACTTTACTCAGCTGAAATGGATAGGATAGATAGGCTATTTGCCCCTCTTTTTCCTTCTTTTTTTCAATAGAGAAACATTGTTAACTGATATTCAGCATATATTCCTCGGATTCTGATCTGCAGTTCTATTACCCATGTATTACCTACTCAACATATGTTGTTTCAATTGATATGCAATTCTTTCCTACACTTCTTTTGCATGTCCTACGAATTACATCCTATTCTTCCAACCTTTTTCCTTAAGACTCTTCTGAATTCTTATCCTTCCAACACCCTGGCAATCTCTTCCAGGTTAGTATCACCTGAAAATGTAATAAATATGTTATTTTTTGCATTATCAGGTCAATCTTGACAATATTGTATGGCTGCAGATACAGGTTCTTAGTTTAGTCATCCTTTCTTTGGGCTAGTGAAACAGTGGTACTAGTATCTTTTTGGAACCATTTTTACATCTGTTACAACAGCTTCCTCCAGACCATGTTTTCTGAACTTGATTAAGAGAATGTCATGTGAGACAGCATCAAAAACCTGACTGGAGTCAAGATAAGGCATCTTTTTTGTCTCTTGCCACAAGGCCTGTTCCTTTGTCATGGGAGGAAATTAGATTGGTTTGACACAGTTAGTTGTTGACAAATTCATTATGGCTGTGGGTGTTATATACCCTTGTGTAGGACATTACTATAAGATAAGAAGAAATGGGAAGTACAGAGAGAAAAAACATTATCCGGGTATGTACGTTTGTTTTTTTTTCCCCCAAGCTTAGGGGGGGGGGTGGCGCAGCCCCCCTGAGCCACGTTGCGACGTCAGGCCCAGCCAACGTTGTGTTCTCGCACAGTGAGTTGGGACAACCTGGTACTTTCTTATCTTGGTTATGGTACAGTGAGTCAAAATGATTAGCCATCCCCTAACCACACCTGAAACTCCTGTTGCCTAGAACTGTACCTGAAACTCCTGCTGCTTAGATCATGGCCCACCTCGGTGGCTGCCTGACAAGAATTAGGGACAGAATGGCAATGCGCTGACCAAAGTCAATCATCCTGCGAACCTATAAACAGCAGTCCCAAGTGAGCCCTTTGAGCTCTCCTGGACCGCAGCGGGCTGCAACCAGTATCCCCCTCTGAGTGGGCCACCTCTCAGAGATCGCAAACCCTCCGGTTTGTGAAAATTGGAGGACCGTCACCAAAAGCTGATGTTGGCACCTGGGCAGATACCCTTCACTCCTTGAAGCTCAACCCTTTGTCAGCTGAGAAATGCCAAGACATTTGAAGTGAATATTTCACTGAGCTTGAGGGGAATTTTTAACAGGTATACCTTTGTTTATATATATATATATACACACATACTTTTGTGTCTGTGTGCATGTGTCTGTGAATTGACCCAGTTATCTGACAGTAAGTATAGTATAAATATTGCCATTTCAAATCTATAATTAAATCACTGTTGTGATTGTAGTAAATTCTATTGCATCACTTTGTAAATGTTAAATTAGTCGATGATGAAATGCTGCTAAACCTTGTGATTCACGTTAAACTGTGAATGAACCTTAAACTACTGCTACACAAATACAATCCCTTAAGACAAAACACGTTGACCCAAGTCTGGGACTAGGAGTGGATCCAGCCACACCTAAGCTCCATCAGGAGTTTAGAAAGCAGGGGGGTTCACTCTGAACTTCGTAACTCACAGGAGGATCTCCCTTACCCTTTTGCATCTTTGGTCTCTGTATAGATCATTCTAGTTTGATTCTAACTTGATTTTTCTTTGTACGCTTCATCCATGTATTAAATACTAGAGTGAACCTTGCCACCGAACTTTGTGAAGCCGTGCTTTTATAAACTCCTATTGAATTACTTTTGCTGATACCCTTGATGGTGATTTTTTAAGCGGCCCAAACCACTCATTCATGACAGAGACACATTGATTTTCAGTCTTTTCAGTCTCTCTGAACCCCATGATTTTCTTTGTCCATTTGGCATACATAGTTTCAGTTTCAAAACAGCTACTTGGAATAGCTTCTTGATTTCAGGTTCAGTCCAAATATATAACCTTTACAATGAACACTCACTGTTTCTCATTGGTCAGTTGCATCTGGAGCTACAGGGACAATTTGCAAGGATTGGCTCCGCAGGGAGACAAGTGCTTAAACAACTGAAAAATTGGCACCATAGGGAATAGATTCCACTCCCACGGAAAATGAAATTTAAGTTTTTTTGGTGTTTTTAATAAATGGTGTGCAGGATGTTGTGCAGAGATGCAACTCAAGTTATTCTGACAAGAATATTTTTATCTGGAAAACTTGGATATCCATGAATACCTCACAGATATTTCCAAAAGACAAATCACATTTAGCTTAAGCTGATATAGAGCTTTTTCATCTCTTACTCCTTCAGTTTACACGATGCATCCCCTTTTCTAGAGCATGACATATAATGCAAACAAAGAGTATAAGAAAACAGGGAAGGGGAAGTTAGTCTTGGACATATTTAAAATGGTTCAAATAATAGAAGTTATTATGTATTATAAGGTTATAAATAAATATGGAAATAATATATGAAGACTAAAAAGAATATATACATATATGAATATAAGAATATATGAAGAAGATAAAGTATATGCATTGGAATACAAGATACGGTTTTAAAGTGTTTTAATAAAGTGTATTTTGAGTGTGAAATTATTAATAAAGAATATGCACACTATAATACCTTAAAATAAATTATTTATCTCGTAAGGACTTACTTCTATCCTATAGGAATTACCTGATTGTTATATTGTAAAAGAAAAACAGTAGAGTACACTTTCAAGTTTCTGAGCTCAGGCTACTCCTCAGGCAGTAACAGTACATTTATTACACACAATCCAGATTAAAGCTATCGTTTTATGACCTTTAAAAAATTTATAGAAAACTACAGTGCAGAAGATAAATTAAACTGCTTTTTATGCAGAGGAGGTATTAGGACTAAGGGTAAGAAAAGTCTCTTTTCTGAAAACTGCTTGGCTGGCAGTATTACTTGAATTATGTCAGTGTCCTTTCCCTGTAAGCACTGTCACCTGGGTACTTAGGCAATTGTTTTGTTTGTCCTCAGACCTGCTTTACTTAAAAGTAATTGAGAACCATTTTGGCTGTTAGCAGGATGTGCAAGTATGTGTTTACTTGGCTACACAACCTCTGTTATACCACAAGTCATTAAACGGTCATGAAAATTTGTGAAGTTCCTTTTAAAGATTAGTGATTTTCAATGGTGATTTTATTTTCTTTTTAGTAATGTGTATTTATTATATACAGCGATGCTGCTATGACTTTGTAAAGCCAAGCACAACATACAGAAAAAAATATAGGAGAAAGAAAGCCTCAAAATAACATTACCTGTTTCTTCCATTTCCACATTTTTTATGAAAAGTTTAGATTCCTAAACTTTTCCACATTTTTTATGAAAAGTTTAGATTCCTGTTATATACCAGATAATTTGGTAATAGGATTGCAGGATAACAGTCCTTTAAATCAGTGGAAAGGCATCAGCTGATTTCATTTGCTCCCAGTCTCTAAATAATGGCTTTCTAATTCCAAGATCATTTGAGCAAGACTTATGAGAATCTACTTTCACATAAAATAAGTTTTCACTTTAAAGAGAGAGTTCCCTACAGGTTAAACAAACAAACAAACAATGACAAAAAAACCAAAACAAAATACACCAACACAAAAAAAACCCACAAAAAATTTATGGAAGTTTGTAAAAATTTTTCTAGTCTTCTATCTTGGTCTTTTTTGTCCCACTGGCATTTTTGATGCTCATTGCAAGGGTACAAGATCTACCTAAGCAAACAGACAAATGAGATTCTGACAACATATGTTAAAATATGGGCAAGTACTAGCCACGCTAGTTTTGATGTTTATCGTCAATACAGAGAAACAGGCATCTTAAGAGGATGATTCATGTGACTTATATAGAAACAAATCACGTCCTAGAATTTTCGGTTTCTCATCTCTTATTACGAATGAAATCCAGATAGCTGGATGTGGACATGTATATATGCAAATACACATGCAAGTATATGTTCAGATAAATCCTCCAGGAACTTCCAGACAAGCAAGTAAAATATATAATGTCCCACTCATCGGAATGGAAGACAAGGCCATGCATAGGTTCTTACTGTTGAACTAGCACCGGGTCCAGGTGTGCAGCAACAGTGAGAGCTGCACAGCCCTTCACTCTCTTCTGCTTCACCCTTCTGCTCATCTGTGCTTGGTGCATTCATTTTTGTGGGATTTTAGAGTGTACAGAAAATTTCACGTAAAGGGAAGAGTTAATGACTACACTGTCCAGTTATTTTAGTCACCTGGGAACTTATGCTTTTCATCTCCTAAACAGTGAGATAAGACCTATCAAAAAATTTCAATGAAAAGTCAAATACTCTTAAACAATTTTACTGCATGTGAGCAAATTTTGTTAAAAAACATGGTAAGTCACTGGTGCGCATCTTTTCACAACTCAGAGACAGCAAATATCTATTAGTAATGCATTGTAAGCAAGATCATATTTTCTCATCCTTACTGAAAAGGGTTTTTTTTTGTTATTGTTTCTGTGGCTGTTAGTAAAGTTTGCAGATTTTGTGGGTCACAGTACGGGATCAGAATGTTAAACCTACTCTGTGCTCATTGCTCATTACTGCAGTGCTCATTGGCTGTGTCTCTGACTTTTATGACTGTTAATTAGTTGTTGTATGTGAACCACTTAATATTAAAGCTAACTTTTGCTCTTCATTCCCTCATTTGAACTTTTTTTGAGCAATTATCTCATCTTTTACTGTGCTTGGGTCTTGTCATGTATTAACATCATGAATCATTAGGAATGTTAAAGGGTGGTTTTCTTCTCCTTAATAAATGTTAAATTATAAATGTGGACAGAGATGCATCTACGTAATTTTAAAGCAAAGACAGTAACGTAGTAAATTTCCTGGAGAACTTCAGAAAGTAAGGTTAGTCTTTGAGATGTGAATATTTGTGTGAATCTGGGAAAAAGTTTTTAAAAGAGAAGACTGATATAGCTGCTCAGAAATGTAATGTAATTATACAGCATGACATTAGTCCTGATGAGATAGATTTTAAATACTTGCCTTCTTTTCTTTATAAGAGAATTTTCTCAAGATATTTATTTTAAAGATTAAATCAAAATTGATGACAACATGGAAGTCTCATCAAGGTGATTTTACACTGAAATTATTCTCATCTCCTAATAGTACAAGGCCTTTTTTCCTAATGTCATTTCAGATAGAAAGGCAAACAGAAAACAGCTGTATGGGAAGAGCAGAAATACTGCACATTGACCCATCCCATTAGGGGCCACAGACATGCAGCATCAAAAGTTTCATTTGTTGTTTGAAGCGACAACATTTTAGATATCACTAATCATTTATAAATGACTAATAAAACATATTGTCAGAAAGGAAAGTGCTTTTGCCAGCAGTGCTATGCAAGACATTACTGTATTAACAGATTTCTAGCTGTATTCAAGGATTCAGTCATTACTAGGACTAGCAGTTACCTTAGTACCGATTGCTCTGGGTGGCAATTAACAACTATTTAGCCTTACTGATTTATACACAGGTCTCAGAAAGAACATTCTCTCTATTTCTCAGCTACTTGGTGTCATGTAATTTCAAACTCCCTAGAGACCATGGCAGGGGGTGGTGGTTGGGCTTGCACAGTCATCTGACACATTGAAAAGTTTGAGAAATAGGTATCGCCTGCAGATAAATGGAAGCTGGGACAACAGGAATCATTGTTCATGGAGGAGAAGTATTTTCACTGAATTAAGACAGCAATAACCCTAGAAGGAAGATACTTGAAAGGGTAGAATAGAAGGGTTTAATAGAAACCAAGAAGGAGTTTTTGTGTTTGTGTGTGTGTGTTTGTTTGAAAACCACAGCATAACAATTTAATACAGAAAAATAATTTTGCCTTTAGTAAGAGCAGGTGCAACATCATGTATAGGGAAGCGTCCTAGGCACAAACAAGGGAAGATGCACGGTCTCTGCTTCTGAGGAGGAAATTCTCCATGGTATGTACTTGAAAGAAACTTGATAACAGTACAGATTTTATACTCTATAAAGGTATGAAGAAACTTAATGTTTTCTCTTTCTCAGAATCCTTATTGGTATTTTTCCAAAGAAAGAGACACATTCAGACTATATTTTCCTAATGTAAATACTAAAATTTCCTACAATTTGTCACTGTGTAATTTTAACATAATTTAGCACTTTGACAAATGAAAATGCACCTTTATTACAAATATTATAATAAATTTTCCTCTGTAATAGTTTTAAAATTGCTAGGTCTTTTATTGTGTTCATATGTAATGTCAATAACCTTTGTGTTATTAGTTTAATTGGACAATCACAGAAAATCACAGGATCACAGAATGGTTGAGGCTGGAAGGCACCTCTGGAGAACATCTAATCCAACCTCCTGCTCAGAGCAGGGGCAGCTGAGGCAGGTTGCTCAGGGCCATGTCCAGTTTTCTTTACTTCCTCCATCAGCTGTTTATGCACGTGGATAAGATCCCCCTGAGCCTTCACTTCTCCAGGCTGAAATGTCCCAGCTCTCTCAGGATCTCCTCATGTCAGATGCTCCAGTCCTTTATTCATCTTTGTGGCTCTTTGTTGGATTCACTTCAATATGTCCATACCTTTCTTGTACTGAATGATGGGGCAATTCTTCCTTTTGCATCAAGCAGATAGTTGAGGAAAAGAAGTATGACAAAAGAAAGAGTACAGCTGCCAAAAGTGACAAGTTTAACAAAGCAAAGACTGTTATTGGCTTGTAGCAGTATTATGGCAGGATTGCAGTTATACTAAAGTATTGACAGTAGATGACAGTGTCTAGGGACAACAGTAATCCACAGTAAAAAGGCGACAAATCTCTCTGGTATATTTAAAATGCCTAGGTGTTTCTGTACGAATTTATTATTGTAAACAAATCCATCTATTACTAAGCAAATATCAAGACAAGCAGAAAGATAAAACAGTAGTTCTTAATGAGAAAATGACATTTGTTTCATAATGTGAAAACCAGCTTTTGTGACTGGTTCCCTCTTTATTTATTTCTTAACTGAAATTTATCTCCTTTGGTCAAAAACTGTACACACGTCACAAACACTTTGCCTGTAATGAAATCATTTAACCTGTATGCAGAGCTTTCAGAATGTTTCAACTTGTACCCACTTTTGTTTCTTACTGCCTTATCCGCAGATGAGAGAACCATAACAATGGCACACATTAAACAGAGCTGATTTGCATGAATCTCTGTCCTTAATTTTCTCTCTTCCAGCTCTATGGACTTCAAGGAGAAACAAAAATAATGGCTGGACCAACAAATTCTGGCCTCTGCAATCCAGTATCTTGTAGAGGTTAATAATAATAAAAAGTAGACCAAATAACCAAGACAACTGGAACTTTAGACACAATCTGCTTCAGTCTTCCACAAAAAGTTACATCTATATATACACTCACATGAGGACAGTCACATATTTGAAAGAGACCTTTTTTTTTCTTTTTTTTTCTTTTTTTTTAATTTTCCCTTTTCAGTCTGACCAAGAATTGTTGGTATTCTTCAGCCAACATAATGTTAGACACGTTTCTGCCATTCAAAGTCTTGATGAACTTCCAGGTTCAAGAGATCTTAAAACAGACACCAAAGTGGGACCTGATGGTTTTGAGGCATTTCTAAACATAGATTATGTTCAAGCCATGAATCATTCTTTGTTAAGGAAAGCCAGTAAACACACAACAAGACTATGAGCTTGACATTTATTCTATAGCGGAACAGATACAAAGGCAAGTCAGTAGGATTCCCTTAAGCATACTGGTACAAATTTGCTAGGAAAGGATGAGAAACTCTGTGCCCCATGCTGCAGCAAAAACACTGAATCCCTCCTATCTTAGATTACCTATTTGTTTTATTATAAAAGGTTTCATTCAGGTTTTCTGAGACTGTGTCTACAACCCCTCTATGTGTGTAGAAACATAAAAATAAAAATTCTTAATGATGCAAACACGTCAGACTAGGATGGCAAACCTGAAAAAGTAGGGAAATGCAGGCAGTCTGCATAGAAATATTATTTCAGTGTTTGGAGGAGCCTCAGCCATACATAGTTATGGAAAAGTTCACTGTTTCCAATTACACCAGTATTTTAAGCGCTATGTTAAATTCAGAGAAATGGAAGAAAATGAAAAGTTAAATTTCTTGAATCTAAGACTGTTTCTCAGTCCACTGCATTATGGCAGATATATGTAACAATCATAACTGCATGAGGACGCAGGTAAAGGAAGAGATAACTGAATGACTCATCACCAGGTTGAATAAAAGCTTTAAAAATTTACCTTTTTTTTGTCCCTATGTGTGCCAGAGATTACTTCTGAGCTCCCTATGCCTGATTCTGATTTATATTATTTTTTACAGAGCTCAGAGAAATCACACCAAACTTCCAATACAATATGTGAGACCAGAATTGGGAACAGTCTCTTTTGTATATTAATTGCAGAAGTTTAAGAAACTATTGTAATGCTATGCAGTTCAGACTTTAAGTCTTTATACTTTAGTCTCAGAAACATGCAAAATATTTCGTTCACTCTTCCTTTGTATCTCTTCCCAGAAGAATAAAAAATCAAGTGTGATCTCTGCCTCTCTTATAATCCTTATTTCTATGTAGAAATACAGCACATTTCTGGTACTCTAGTTGCATATTTTAACAAAAAGTTTCAATTAAGAGACAGGGTCTTCAAGAAAACTTTATGTTTCATTTTCATGAAGCATCAACAACTTTTTTTTGATAAATCTGTGGGAATCTAAATAGCACTTTAAACCCAATACATACATACATTAATTAGGGGTTGAATTTTATTGAAAGCAACTCACACCTTGCCAAACTGTTCTAAGAATTATTTTAAACCAACTAGTTGTTTATTAAAGGCCAACTTCTATGAAATTTTCCCTGTTCAGATAAGTGAGGGATATGATATCAGTTTCCAAAGAAAAGGAAAGTGCTGAACCCTTTCCTGACTTGCCAGAGCTCTCTACTTAGCAAGAGAAATGAAAAGAACGTTTTTGCTATCTAAACAGATTAGGTTGGTACCAGGAGCTATTTATGCTCAATTATACTGCCTGATTTATTTAGTGAGTGGGCAGATTTTGGTAATTTGTTTAATAACATAGTAGAACAATATTTATTTCATGACATAATTAAAAAGGTTGGATTGTAACATAATAAACTCCTCAGTGCATGCCAGTAATGACATTACACAATTAAGGATTTCTGCGTATTCCTGTGTATTCAGCTCCATCAGTGTGGGAAAGAGGTCCACATTAAAAATATGGGCACTTGAAGAAAACTACAGTATGAACGTTCAGTATGTCAGATAATCCTATCCATGGGTGGGGTTTTGCATGAAGATAAGTTCTGAGTAGTTCAAGAAGATCACACCTCAAGAGAGTTTTCACAAACAAATATAAACTCTCAGCTATTTAACATGATAGAGAAGTGCACTGAGTATACAAATTAACTGCTTATTAATTTTTAATTAATTACTTGAATTTTTTTTTTAAAGGAATCTTTTGCAACTGTACTCATTCACTCATATTCTATGGGGCTTAGATTTCTCACATGAAACATGTGCCCTTTAATAGTCTACAGTCTGGTTTCTTACGTTTTCTCTAAAGTCTTGGTAGCATGACTTGACCCAAGATCTGACCAGTGCTAGTCTTACTGGGGATCTTCGCCATCAGATCTAGAATTCTCCATAATCTACCACACAAACTATATCCTGTGATTCAGTATGCAAGTTCTCATGTGGGATTAAAAGCTTACTACAGTAACTGTATCTTAAGAACAACTAGGATATATATAAATATATGTCTATACAAATACACATATATAATAGAATAATTTGCCAATAAGCCTATATTCCAGTTTTTCTTTTTCTGCAAATACTCAAGTCACTGTTCAGTGAAAGCTGCTCCTGAAGGTTGGAACAGGCAATTTAGAAAACTGGAAAGATAACTATTGTCTCTTTGTTGTCATTTTAGTGGTGTAGTTTATTTTCATCTGTTGTATGTTTCTTTTCTTTCTTTTTTTTATGCACAGAAGACAAGGCGGGGAGGGGAGCAGTGTTTCCTTGGTTTTGGTATTCTTAGAAAGTGCATACCTAGAAATGTATCGTTATAAAATCTTCCTTAAACCTCACATTTTTTTTGAGGCCAAGTGTTAAAAGAAAGCCAGCAGTTTAATCTCAGAGTCATTTCTATGTGTTTCTTACCACAAAGGTTGACAGAAGTTGCTCTCAAAAAAAAAAAAAAAAAGAAAAAAAAAAAGAAGGAAAAAGACTGTTCAGCATTTCCCTGATTACTTTTACACTACGTAGGAGAAAAAAGGACCCCAGGGTCATGGAAGGGAAGTAGAAAAAAAAAATTAATAGAAATCCATCAATCATACATCCAGATAGAGTGGAACAGGCAACCTGTCTATCTTCTAGATGTAAACTAACTATACTCATACTTTAGGAATAGTCTGTTAGAAATATTATTTAAATTAAGATTTTTCCAGCCATTTGTATAGGTACTAATATACCATCTTATACTTCAAGATAATCCCTTCATAATCACCATTTAAAAGAAAAAAGAAAATCCATATTTTTCTTTGCTTTCAAGTTGTTCGGTTCTGGGCTATGAGATCTATTTCCTACAACAAAAAGATAATACTACTAGAAATGGATCCTGAATGAGGCTAAAAATAAACTTTTGAAGACTTGTGCACCATACATTTTTCAGATTGCTTTTGTGTAGATTTATCTTTCCCTCCTTCTTTTCTCCCTCAATAACTTTACACAAGTTCCCAGCAGAGATTTTATCTTACTTTTCTGAATAGAAACACTCAAGCTCTGAATATGAGTGTAACCTCTGTGAAAGACTGGTTTCACACCTGTAACAGTTGTCATTGGTATTTTTAATTTTTTTTAGTCTTCTGGAGTCTGAAATGGACTCATTCATTCACACAGGTGAAAGAATCGGCTGTTTCATTTTAGCAGCCTTGCTCTGTGAAATTTTTACAGATGACTGAGGCAGAAAATTCTACATGCTCCAGTGCATAAGCAGCTCTGAAGCACACATGGTTTTGATGGAATTTTATTTTTACTGACTACCCTGAAAGCTTACAACACACAGGTAAGGTTGACTTCTAGCCCATACAACTTTAATGTGTAAAGTAGTCATTAAATGTACTGTCATGAATTTCTGAATAGAATCACAGAATCATAGAATGGTTTGGGCTGGAAGGGACCTCCAAAGATCATCTAATCCAACCCCCAAATAGCTACAAATCAGATCTGAACTGAATATTGATCTTGAAAATTTTGTCTAAATTCCTCTACATCTGACTTCAAATAAATGTACTTGTTCATTATTATAGTTCATATTTAAGGTACATTCCCAGAAACTGATAGGCTAATGCATCTCTCTCTCCCACACAACTATTCATATCAGTGTTGTTCAGTGTTTGTGAAGAGACTTGAAGGTCACAGATGCTGTTTTGAGAAGTCATAGACCTTCGTCTTACATATTTCCCTACTTGAAATATTCACCATTTTAATGTGTTAATGTACTGACAGGAAACTTAAATGGAAGAGGCTGAGGTACTCAATGCCTTCAAGCTTTATTTATCATAGTTGGTTCAACATCCTAGTTCACTAAGGATTATGAGATGAGCAATTCCATGTATTCAATGCATTCAATAGTCTTTTAAGAGTAAACAGGGAGACTTTCTGAGTAATTATAATAGAAAATATAAAGTAATATTGAATGTCCAGAACAGATGAAAGAGTAAACTTATCTAATTGGGTAAGCTACAGATTCCCTGCAAATATTACTTCATAACTCTATCAGAGGTGGCACTAAACAATGAAAATAAAGAATGATCTTTTCTTAAAGAGGTAAGGGATGGTTTGGGATTTCAGCACATGGACTAGCCAAACACTGATGAATGAAAGATGTATTTTTTACATGAGAAAGAAGAATGAACAAGTAAACTGAAGTGACCTGAAAGACCCAGGGTGGAGTCTCTTAAAAGCAAGAATCACAACTGTAGAGAAAGAGACAAATGTTCAAAAATATCAGCTAGTCCACCCCCTACTGCCATGAGCACGGATATCTTCTACTAGATCAAGTAGTTCAAAGCCCCATCCAACCTGACCTTGAACACTTCCAATGATGGCGTATCCACACCTTCTCCAGGCAACCTGTTCCAGTGTCTCACTACCCTCATCATAAAAATGTCCTCCTTACGTCCAGTCTGAACCTATTCACTTTCAGTTTAAAAATGTTACCCCTTGTCCTGTCACGACAGGCCCTGGTAAAAAGGCTCACTCTATCTTTCTTAAAAGCCCTCTTCAAGAACTGAAATGCTGCAGTAAGGTGTCCCTGGAGCCTTCTCTTCTCCAGGCTGAACAACCCCAATTCTCTCAACCTTTCTTCAGAGGAGAGGTGTTCCAGCCCTCTGATCATTTTTGTGCCCTCCTCTGGGCCCTTTCCAACAGGTCCATGTTTTTCCTGTGCTGGGGTCCCCAGAGCTGGACGCAGGACTGCAGGTGGGGTCTTGCCAGAGCAGAGGGGGAGAATCACCTCCCTCGACCTGCTGACCACGCTTCTTTTTCTGCAGCCCAGGATGCGATTGGCTTTCTTAGCTGCAAACGCTCGTGTCTAATTTCTCCTCCACCAATATCCCCAAGTGTTTCTCCACAGGGTTGCTCTTCATTCATTCATTCCTCAATCTGTACTGATACTGGGGATTGCCCCAACCCTGGCGCAGAATGTTGCATTTGGCCTTGCTGAACTTCACAGGCCCACTCCTCAAGGCTGTCAAGCTCCCTCCGGATGGCATCCCTTCCCTCTCGCAAATCAACTACACCACTCAGCTTGCTGTCATCTGCAAACTTGCTGAGGGTGAACTCAATCCTGCTGGCTATGTCATTGATGAAGATATTAAATAGTATTGGTCTCAGTATGGACCCCTAAGGGACACCACTCGTTACTGGTTTCCAGTTAGACACTGAACTGTTCACTGTAACTTTTTGGATGTGGCCATCCAGCCATTTCCTTATCCAGCTAATAGTCCATCCACCAAACCCACCTCTCTAATTTAGCAGCAAGAATGTTGGGGGGGACCACATCAAAGCCCTTACAGAAGTCCAGGTAGATCACATCCATAGCTGTTCCTTTGTTGACTGATGAAGTCACTCCACTGTAGAAAACCACTTGGTTAGTCCAGCATATCTTCAATTTATGTAATGTACAGCTGAAGAAAAAAAGAGAGAAAGAAGGAATGAGTCTAGACATCAAAACTTCTACACAATGTTCTTCAGAAATAAAGTTCAATTGAACTCAGTGAATTTTTCATGTAAAAAAGGCTGAAGGTTTAGGTCTCTTGCTTAATCATGTCTCCAATTTCATTATTAAATTATATGTTATTAAACATTAACAGTAATGATTTGTACTTATTTTAAATAAATGAAAAATATTAATAAAGTGTCTGTTATGGTGTAACAGAATAGTACACTCACATATTATAGTACTTTGTTAAAAGACATGCATGCTTGCAAAGTTTTGGAATCAAAAACATGCACAGTACTCGTTAGCTTTAATTCTCAATATTAGCTGGTAAATGTAACTCCACACATAAAACCTGTGAATACATAAAAATTTTGACATAAATGAGGGTAACTCAATGAAACCTGTAAGATGGACAGAAATTAGGAGAATAAACAATATTTGGAAAGATTTGAAAACAATGATATTTGAAAATATATATACTCATGGTACAATATATGCTTGGGTATTTCACAGCATACCATCATAAATCATAGCATGCCATCCAGTCATTATACGATGAAAGGAAAAATAAGATATCCATAAATAAAAGCCTTATTTGTTCAAAATGGGTAATAGATTTTTATTTTTGCAATATGAATACACGATAAGAGATTATTCATTTATTTTTCAGATCAGACAACTGGAAAAGAAAACAGAGTAATCTGCTTTTCAATCTCTTCCCTGTCCCCTAGAGAGTAGGTAAATAAATTTCTTTTCAAATGACCACTTCCCATTCCCCCCTCATTTTTCTTTATTTATTTTTAATTATTTAATTTAGCAGTTAAAATCAAGCTATTATTCACAAAGCTTTACTCTTTTTTTCCTAAGAATGTCTTCATTCTCTAGACTACATTGTTTCTTTTGCTAAGCAGTTGGATATGAGAACTCCCCTGGGGTTCAGCTATTATTTTAGAGCAAACAGTGAAAGTTCCTGAAAGCTATTTTTCAGTTATAGAAACCTTTGTATAATTCTTTTCAGCTACAACTTATTAAAAAAAAAAAAAGTTCTGAAAACTACACATTTTTCTTCAGAGCCAATCCTCTTTTCAATATTTCTTTGGGAAATTTGGTATGCTTAATTTTGTAGCACACAGGGCCAAAGGATTAGCAATGTTCTTTCTCTCATGGCCTGATAACAAATGAGATAAGTTTAGCCTTATAAGCTTATTTGCTTGAAAATAACATTTCTGAGATTTCATTAAAAGTAAGTGGATTATATAATTATTATTTATGTTAAAAACTTTGCTTCACCAGCTCAGTCCCGAACTTCTAAAGCAGTCTTTTATTGTTTGTCCCCTGTCCTTAGAAAGGTCTGCTCTACACACTAAACCAATGCTTATATAAAACCTGAGGAGCATCTCTGTGCAGCCAAAACTGGTGAAGATGAAGATATAGTAGATATTCCTGAGAAATCACTGGCAGAGCTGATACTTTTCGACATTGAGATTCATTTTTTTGATCCCTGTGTTACAGAATTTTGCAGTTGGAATCTGAGTCTTCGAAATGCTTGTCTGTAGAAAAAGTCAAGGTTGCTCAATTCCTCATGTGGGCCTCTTTCTGTGTATCCAGAAGATCTTTTGATAATATTTGACACAGAGCTTTCTATTAACTGATGGAAAGATGACCATAAAATGCAGAATGTGACCATGGTATCAGTGACTTCCCATTAAAGCTGGATGACTGTAGGATTCTAAGATTAGAAATTATTAATTTAAGGTGCATGCAGTGAGAAAGCCATGGTTGCCTGGAAATGTTCAAGGACCTTGGGCCAGAGCTCTATCAATAGGTCACATCTCTTCTCCCAGTCTTTGATGAGAAGACATGGTTTTGTCCAGAGTTTGGCCCATCAAAAAATGTTGACGTGAGATGCTATAGGCACAGCCTGGGAGCAGCTGTAGAGGTTCTGGCTCACTGCCAAAACTAAAACCCAGCAAGTTGTATTACACAAATCGCAGGCATGAAATGACAGTTTCTGACAGTTTGTAACTCCGCGAAACTTAAATGGATTTTCATTAAATAGAGGTCGTCACTTTTCCCTTAAAAATTTCCAGTTTGAAGTCCTGGTGTCATATCTGATGTCAATAATCATTGAAAGGAAAAAGGACAATAAAAGCCACTTCATGTTTCTCTATATTGGTAAGCGTTAGGTAACTTTAATATAGAGGCTGTCATACACACAAGACTATGACATTTCATGTGACAAACTGTTACGAAGAACTGAGGAGGCTATAATAGCTAGATAAAACTATCCCAGTAAATTTTCAGATGAGTGCCCGTCCTTTTTGCAACACAATTTGCAAGTGTAATTTATCCGTGATTGCTTATCTTCATAGTGGCATCACTATCTGATTGAAGGCACAAATTCATTTTAGCCAGAGCAAAGTTGGAGGATTTATTTAGCACAGACAGGTCTTTTTTTTTTCTGAGATACTTGTGACTCTTTTCAGGATAAGAGGTAATGCAAACTTGACAGCCTACTCTGGCTGGGAAATCCAGGGTTACTGTACCTACTCATTGCATTCATAACTTATGTTTATGAGATCCTATAATCAGCTACAAAGAGATAGACTGTAAATATGAAAATCTTTAATATGAGATTGATTCTCTTAATCCCTTCATCAGTTTTAAATTGATCACTTTTCCAATTTTGTATTTCATTTACAGAATTGTATACTGAATCACTACTGACAATATGAGATAACATCCCAGTCTCTCTAACTTCTCATTACAATGATCCAAATAGTGGTGCTATTCTTTTCTGTTTCTAGAAGAAAAAAATGGCAGGTATGAAGTACTCTGACCTTACAAATACATTCCCATAACATATACTGAAGTCACTTGCCTAACTGCAGAGAAAGTCCAAAACCAGCTCATGTTACCTTAGCAAATAAAGGGGAATTTGTTGACAACTTTAATGAGCCCTTTGGAAACTGAGATCCTAACTAACCGCTGAACAGAGCTGAGGACAAGACACCCTTCATATCAAAATTTAATGATTTTTATTTTAAGGTTCTTGGAAGCAAATATCAGAGCTTAACTGCCATTCCAGCTGTTCTGCTCTATATCCAAAATTACTTTGAACAGGAACAAGTGGATCAGTTTTTATTTAATTTATGCTTTTATTTGGACACTCTCACCAACCTGCTGATAAACATGTGAAACACTCTCTGGCGCATTTCTGGTGCTTTATACTCAGGCTAGTTGCTATTTTCAGGTGTACTGGTAAGTGGCCTGCTTTTCTGCTAGAACGAAGGCTAAACTGATCAATGGTGATAGGTCTCCCAGTACCTCCACACAGACCTCATCATACACTCAGGATACATTGAGTTCTCCCTCAATTCACTGGTTTAAAATATCAGAGAGCATTGAAGTGAGTGAACCAGTGGATATGACCTTGTATACCTCACAATCTGGTTTACTCAGCTGTGCAATGACCACCTGAACATTTCTGAGGCTCTGAGGAATTGGGTGATTCAGGCATCTAGAGGCATAAAAGACCACAGCTCTGTTTGTACAGTCTGCGAAGAGAGGAAGGCATAGCACTCCCAGGTAAGCTTACATGGTGCTAAATGTACAGGTAGATGACTTGCTGTTTGAAGACCTTTTCTCTAGTTGTACAAACAGTAACTATTTAAGGAGCCACTCTAATCTAATTAAAGAGAGGTTCCTCTGAAGGAGAAAAGTGACTGAAACCAGGTGAGACTTCCACATTGCCAAGTAAATTATACAAAGGCTCCACAGCCCAATCTCACATGAAGTACACACACCTCTCGTGTCACAAATCAAAATATATTCAAGCATCAGATGCATTGGATGGTTTTACAAAGCTTTATTCCTCCTTCTAGTTTCCTATCCTGCTCTGGTCTCACAATCTTGACATCTCAGCTCTTCCAAGTACAGTGATACAGCTTTCTTCAGACATCAAGCAGCATCCCTGCAGCTGCTTATCACAGAATGACAGAATCATAGAATCATTTAGGTTGGAAAAGACCTTTAAGATCATCGAGTCCAACCATCAACCATGCCCACTAAGGAATGTCCTGAAGTGTCTTGTCTACACGCTTTTTGAATACCTCCAGGGATGGTGACTCTACCACTTCCCCGGGCAGCCTATTCCAATGCCTGACAACCCTTTCAGTGAAGAAATTTTTCCTAATATCTAACCTGAATCTCCCTTGCC
>JANXJC010000059.1:13241917-13282609 GCA_027564655.1 Leptodon cayanensis
CATAATCTTCCCTGGTACTGAGGTCAGGCTGACAGGCCTGTAGTTCCCTGTATCCTCCCTCTGACCCTTCTTGTAAATGTGCTTAATGGCACAACATCAGACTTCTTCTACCTGAAAACCCATTTTATGTTCCTGTTTTGGCATAGAACCTGATGGACAAAAGGATTCCTTAGACAACCCAGGTCAGGGGTCCAATTTCTTAGGAAGTATGTCTGTCTCTGGAATGCTTAACTTCTACCCTTCCCAGAAACCAGAAATGTGACAAACAAGGTAATGGCAATGAAAGCAGGCTGTTAAAAACAAGCTATTAAATAAAACCCAATATTAAAATACTAATACTAATACTATTCATAATACCAGTAATACAACCTCTTTAATTAAAACTGTGTCAGGAGAATCAGAGTTAATTCTGCCTGCATCACTTCAAGGCCAAGTATAAGACCTGTAATGTTGAATCTTTTACCCAGAAAATCTATAGTTTAGTTACCTGAATCATTCACAGGTGAATGCTGAATTGTTCCAGCCACATATAAATCACAAGACAGGCAAGAAACTTAATGTACTGAAGCGAATCATACTTTGAAATGCATTTGGATGAAGTAAAACAAAAGTCTGATACATTTTATTTAAAATACCGTGATTTCTTTCTTTAATGTGATAGAAGAGCAGAGAAAACAGAAATAAGCACTACAGGGAGAAGGTGTCAAATGAAGTGTATGGCTTAATTAAAAACTTCTTCAGATTTGCCCTTTTTTTCTGAGTTGAACAGTGAACTAAAAAATTAAATTTTTTTTGCATAGTTCTGGCCAGACCATACAAGACAATTACATAATATTAAGTACAGATGCTATTATTCACAGTTTTGCTGTGTTTTTCTCACCTTTTCTCAACTTTTTTATTATTTTATTTATTATGAAAATACAATTTATTAGTCTCTGTCAAAATAAAAATAAATAAATAGCATATTATTTTGCATTTGTTTCAGATGCAATACCTAGTGAAAACTGTAATCTTATTTGTGTTAAGAAAGTCATTAAATTCAGCCACTAAAATACTAATTATTTTCCCAAAATGGAGGAATAATTGTTAAACAGCTTGTGTAAAACACAAAATGTTCTGAATATACTTTCTATGCAATTTATGAAAGACTAGCTTGTGTTCTATTTGTGCAAGGGAATTAATAAAAACGATTTCTGAAAGTTAGGCTTACACAAACATTTTTTCAATTAAGGTGTTTTTAATTAAAAGAACTTGTTTGTAAATACCTTTTTTTACTGTTTTAATTTTGAATAAATTAAGTTACTGTCATTCATTGTTACAAAATCTATTTACTATTATCTTCTCTGAAGGAACATGGTGCTGCCATGTTAAGCACCAAATAAAATATATTTCCCTATCCAAAATGCTTGCAAATCTAAGATCTTGTTCCATAATTAGCTACTAAGAATTGACCTTGCAGTACTCCAGGATCTCAGCAAAATCACCAGAGATTTACGTCTGCAGATGTCATGATTTAAATTGCCTAGTTGCAGGATGTGGCTATAGTATGATGGACTACATGTTGTTATAAGATCTAATTGCAGCTTTTCTCTTAAAGGCAAGGAAAGGGTGTTATTGTTCTCATTTTCTTTAGTAGCCCATGTTTATAGTACTCGCTTAAGGTATGGGAGGCTTCAGTTTTCTTTTCAGTCTGACAAGGTTCAGACTTCCAGCTTCTGTCTCCCAAATGAACGTCTAACCATTAAGCACCAGGCTAAACTGGTTATGTCTTAACGCAGCTGTTAAAACCTACAGGAAACATTAATTCATATTGCTTTTGCACCCACAGGAGACCTGATGGTTCATTTTGCTCACTCTGACCTTTCCAAAAGAGCTTTACACAGCAAATTTGGGCTGAAGATCTCGTAAGACAGAATTCGTCACAGGTTGAAACAGCAGTTTCAGAAAATATTGTGTGTAAATGTCTAGTTAGTACCTGGATACATGTAAGACTATGAGAATAAACAGGAATACTTTATAGGATCAAAAGGAAAGCATATTTGAGAGTTTAATACATATTACTATTGAGACATTTAGATTGTACTATGGTGGCCACAGAGCCACTGAAGGGCCAAAATTCTTGGCAAGAAAAAGGGGCTATTTTTAATGATCTGTAGTTGGATCAAGTATGAAAAGAGTATGGAGGACTGGGCTTGAGATTTTATTGAAGAAAAGTTAAGAAGCATGTTTGAACAGCTAAACGGCAAAGAATGTTGCTACCTGCACACAGCCTAGAGGTAAGTGACGGGTAATTAAAAAATTATTTCCATCCTTTTGCTTTTAAGTTAGAATAAACACACGAAGCAGTGGAAATAGTCTACATAGTTAAATTTGCATATCTACATTGTTGAATTTCCTCTTTTTGTGAAAAGAATGGACCTCATTGTTAAAGCACTAGTGTCATGCTTTTGATAAAAAACTGTAACTGTGAGGAAAACCCTGTATTAAATTTAAGAAGATGCTAGTGCCAGAGTAAGTTTTTGTATAAAATTGCTAGTGCCAGAGTGTATTTTTGTACGAGATTGCTTTCTGGAAAAAAAGAAAAATTTGAAAATTAGATAAAAGTTTGGAAAATTAGAAATAGTTTCAACAAATAGAGCAGTTAAGAGTGCAAGATTAAAGTAATGGATAACAAGGGTGGTTTGGATTTAAGTTAGTATTCAGCAGCATATATGAAATCTAATGCACAGACAGACAGGTGAACAAGATTATAAATGCCATAAAATTGTATCAAAATATTTACTGTTTTGATCACTCTCTACATTAAATAGAACTGAAGGGTATTAAAAGAAGTAGGGATTTCAGATTACATATAGAGGCTAAGGAATTTGTAGGGTTTTATAGTTTTAGAAATGAAGCCATTACAAATACTTATGTATCATATCTCATATTCTACTGTACTAAGCACAATGAATTCTTTGCAGGTCTAATGTTGTTTAAGATGAGTGAAAGATATTCCTTTCTGTGTTTTAAGGTCTCTGAAGACCTGTCTGACCAGCCAACCTCCAAGAGACAAAACCAGTGCTTCTGTCTCACCACCTCTCCCCACTCCGACTCTGCCACCCTCCCACTCTGCCTTCTGCCTGCCCTGGTTGTTCAGGCAAGCAAATGAGGCTGGAGTAGGAACTGAAGTGTAAATTCAGGTCTGAGCTTTCTCACGGCTGAATTGCTCCTTCCATCTGAACCTGTAGAACCCGCAAGTCGATAAAAATATACTGAAATCGGAAGCCTCTCTTCATATGGAAACCCCATCTACACAGATTTCATACCCTGCAATCCAGCAGACAAGTTATAAAAGGAAAAAGAAGCTATAACACAGATGGCATTTTTTCATTCCTGTAGCATTTTGGCTATGTTCTGAACGTTAGAAGCTTGCCAGGCGCCCGCAAAATATGTAATATACTCACAAAATAACTGCTTTATCAAATTTTGCAACTGAATACGAGATGTTCACTCTTTCTCCCCTGCCTAGATCTGAAAGTTCTGGATGAAGGGATTTATTGGTTGAAATTGATTCATGACCTATCTATGGCAAAGAGTTAACTAAATAAGTATTTCTAAAGCAGTGGTTTTCCTGAAAGACAAAAAAAATTTTGTCTGTTTTTTACACTACCCAAACTGATCCTCTATTCTTTTCTGTTTCTCTGACCATTTTTACTCTATGAAGATACTTTCCTTCTCACCCCTTTATCTATGTTAGTTACATCCTGCATGAAACATGTTCAAAACCTAAGTAAAATACGTCCGTTGATTCTACTTTAGTTACTTTTCATTGATATATTTAAAAATTCCTAAAAAATAAAGGGGTTTTTTGAGAAAACTATAGTCTTCTGGTCTTCTTCCTGTGAAATATGTTTCTTTTTGCCTCATTCCAGCCACTTGAAAATTCCCATGTAGTCTATATTCACTGAAATGTTCTGCAATTACTGCATGTACAAATAGGAAAACTATGGTGGATTTACATAAACATTTGCAATTAAAACAAAAATCAGAAGTCATCGCCATATTAAATCATAATCTCATACACATCCTTTTAAAATAGGACTTGAACACCTTTAAAGTTAAGAGTCTTAAATCCAGCTGCTAGAGTTTAAAACAGAGATATTATTTTATATGTCTGATTTTTTTAGAGAAAGGAACCTCTAATTTGCAAATTATTTTGAGACTTTAGCGTTTGGATTATGTTATAAATGGCAATACAAAGATAATGAAATGAAAAAAATGTTTAATCATTTTGTATCATTCAAAATATTATGACTGAATTATTTATTTTTCTATTGTCATATGCAGTTTTTATTCCATTGCATATTATGAAATAGAAAAATATCACAAAAACTAGTCACTATAAATTTAAACTGTTCATCTGTCAAAATACTGACAGCTAAGCCGTATCAAAGCCTTTTTCTTCATTTTCTACCAAATCAAACTAATGCAAAATTAACCTAATTCAATAACCTAATTCAAGCTTTCAGTAATTGAATCTCATCAGTGTCAGGTAACATCAGGCAAATGGTTCAGCTAAAGTTTCTCCTATTTATGTCTTTTAAATTCAACCACAAAGTAAGAAAAAACAAATGAACACACATACTAAAAAAAGTAGCATTTTTGATCATCCTCACAAACACGTATCTTTTATAGAGCTAAAACCCTATATGCTCTAAGCCTCTGTCTTTTGGCACACAGTTGCTTTGCTGTGTAAAGCAAATTTTGTTTGTATTTTGTTTGTTACCGTTCCACTACTTTAAAGTGGCCTCTGTATTGACTGCATTAATTCATGCTACACAAATGCCAAGCTGATCTTACATTAATTCCCATCACATCAGATCTCTTCTATTTCCATTTACCATTCTCTTACTTCTTCTTTGTATTTCTTTTTTCTTTGAATGAGTCACTTCTTTTTTCATGCCTACCTGCATCTTTCCAAGATAGAGCCAGAGTGTTTAGCAATACAGACAGGTCAATGTGAACCTAATACACATAAATAGGAAAAAAACTACATCAAGAAAAGACTTGGTCACAAGATAATGAAAATACAACATTTCTATTTATTAATTAGTTCCATTACATATTTAGGATTTGTTCTGAAAAAAGTGATCTTATTTTGTTGACAGAACATAAACACCTCAGCAGATAAAGAGCTGAACTTCTGTTTTGTTTTGTTTTCCCCATCCATTTTTCAAAACTTATTTTGTTGTAAACTGGTTCCTCCTGGAATTAAAAATTTGTCTTCTACAAATTCTTCCAACCCTGTTAATATATATTATTATTCTGAATTTCTTAAGAGGAAAAAAATGTTTAGTTTAAAAATATAAAATCAAAACTAATGTAACAGGTGACCTCTTTCACATAAACTGTACATGATTAGAAGAGCATATGATTTTAAATATGTCCCAAGAACTTACCAGATTGATGTTGGAACCATAAAATATCTAGATTCATTCCACCTTAATTGTCTTCCTAGTAGTTGATACAGTGCTATGTTTTTGAGTTAGGTATGAGAAGAATGTTGATAATACACTGATGTTTTCAGTTCTTGGTATGTAATGTTTCGTCTAAAGTCAAGGATTTTTCAGCTTCTGATGCCCAACCAGAGAGAAAGCTGGAGGGGCACAAGAAGTTGGGAGGGGACACAGCCAGGGCAGCTGATCCAAACTGCCCAACGGGGTATTCCATATCATGTGACATCAGATCCAGTATATAAACTGGGGGGAGTGGAATCACCACTTGGGGACTAACTGGACATCGATCGGTGGGTGGTGAGCAATTGCATTGTGCATCACTTGTATATGCTAATCTTTTTATTATTACTATTGTTATTTTATTAGTGTTATCATCATCATTATTAGTTTCTTCTTTTCTGTTCTGTTAAACTGTTCTTATCTCAACTCAGAAGTTTTACTTCTTTTCCCGATTTTCTCCCCCATCCCACTGGGTGGGGGGGAAGTGAGTGAACAGCTGCGTGGTGCTTAGTTGCCGACTGGGGTTAAACCATGACAGGATGATTTAGTTATTGCTGAACAGGACTTGCACAGCGTCAGGGCCTTCTCTGCTTCTCAGGCTGCCCCGCCAGTGAGTAGGTTGGGGCTGCATAAAAGTTGGGAGGGAGTCACAGCCAGGACAGGTGACCCCAACTGACCCAAGGGATATCCCAGACCATAGGACGTCATGCTCAGCAGATAAAGTTGGGGGAAGAAGAAGGAAGCAGGGGACATTTGGAGTGATGGCGTTTGTCTTCACAAGTGTTACGCGTGCTGGAGCCCTGCTGTCCTGGAGATGGCTGAACACCTGCCCGCTGAGGGGAAGTGGGGAATGAATTCCTTATTTTGCTTTGCTTGCATGCGCGGCTTTTGCTTTACCTCTTAAACTGTCTTTAGCTGAACCTACATACTTTCTTACTTTCACCTTTCTGATTCTCTCCCCCATCCCATGGCGGGGAGTGAGCAAGCAGCTGGGTGGTGCTTAGTTGTCTACTGGGGTTAAACCATGACATATATCAAAAGTTAAACTCTGTTCCATAGCTAAATTTGTACTTTAAGATTAATATCCAAGAAAAGAACTTCTAATTTTATGCATATACTTGTAAAATCATTTCCACAGTGATACAGAAAAGGAGAAATGTTTTACAAGTAGCTTTACACAGCATAAATATTCTGCATAAAGGTTCCCCTGATTCATTTCTGTTACTAATTTTTTGTGTTTCAACCGTCACTGGCATTCTTGGCAGTACAAGAGGCAATGGGCACAAAAGGAAACATGGGAGGTTCTGTTTGAACAGAAGGAACCACTTCTTTATTGTGATGCTGACAGGTTGTCTGGAGAGGTTGTAGAGTCTCCATCCTCAGAAGTATTCAAAAGCCACCTGGAAATGGACCCAGGCAGTCTGCTCTGCTCTGCTTCTGCTTGAGCCATAGGGTTTGACACGATGACCTCCACAGGTGCCTTCCAACCTTGACCATTCTGTGGTTCTGTGAAATCTGAGACTAGAAAACTAGGATCTGTAGGCCAAATTTTTCCCTTTGAGAGCAGCAGCACACTGAAATGATTCTTTTTTTATTGACTCTGTAAGAAAATAAGACTGCAAATGATATTCTGGATCATTGGGTTTGAGTCCCTGTCTGCTGTAGCCAAACACATCATGCAGTAATATCCATAAATACATCAATTCTCAATATAAACCCCCCTACATCTTCACAAGTTGCTCCAATATCTTTCTAAAGGATCAAAAATATTAATCTGGTTTTCAGCCAAGGTAATTCATTAAAACTCATTACTTATTGTTAAATTGGGGCTGTTCAACTTCTTCCCATGGGAAATTTTCTCCATTCTGTACACACAAGGCATAGCTACAGCAGTCTGCTTAGCTGCATATCTGGATTAGCATAGAAGCAGTGGGACGTACTTGGGCAGTTGTAAGCATGATAAAAAGCTTTCAGACTCATGGCTGGATTGCCCAGTGGCAAGCTGCCAGCAGATTTCCAGTAAGAAAGCTGTGGCTTAAGTAGTTTTCTCCTTAATGATTACCCCTCAATTAATTTATAGAAACAATGTTACCCTAACGTGGTTTGGCAAAGTTAAAGCACGCCTCCTCTGGTTTTACCCTTCTAATTGATATGTGTCACAAACAAGCAAGTTCAACAAAGAAAGATATGCAGAAATACCCCTGCCCATTCACATTCAGTGGGGCAGTGTCTAGGAATCTCCCTCATGTGCCTCATGGCTGTCTACACTGAATTATTTGCTACCAACCTTTCTGCTGTCGGACTAACATCAGCAGGTGATGTCAAACTCCAGGTCCAAATGCCCTTTCTCCAGGGAACATTTTTCTTTAAGTTACAGTAAAACCAGGAAAACAAATGGATTGCACACACAGGAATTTGGAGTTCTTTTGTTAGTGTGTACGCACACTCAGGAGTAAATCGATTTCCTTGGAGCAGTACTATTTTTAATAAGCCTCACAAGTAGAAATTCGTAATGGTTGGCATCTTAGAAATTCAGGAAGTGTGGCATGTGCTGTTCAGTGATAAATGGACAGAGAGACATTCTCTGAAGTGAGCAGTCTCAGTGGCCCATATACACTTTGCTTTCTTAGGGCCAGATGGAGAGAAATGGTAAGGTAATGATCTTCTCCCTATAGATTCAAACACCTGCAATCCAGCAGGCAATGTTGCTAATGTACTGCTGGCCATATAATTGCTGAACAGGTGTCTTCCAGTCAAAGAATGCAGCAGGAACAAGCTTCCAGGGCAGCTGCATTATGAACATTTCAGTCTGCTCACTATTAGTTTATAGAAAACGCTGAGTTTATATATATGTATATATGTATGGTTTATATATATACACACATGTATCTTTTAGGTTTCAGTTTTGTAATGGGAAGTGGTGCAGGGAGGGAAGAAGGAACGTGGAAAGAAACACATACAGATCACTGCCTACCCAATCCAAAATACAACAGAATAAAGCCTGGTTATTAAAATAATATAAAGCAGATGGTGAGCTCCCACCCTGCTTTGAACAAAACCAGAGATTATGCTTACTTTGAATGTGGTCCTTTGTTCTGGAATTTTTTTGAGAACTTTACTACCTGTCTAATTTTCTTCCCCTGTGTTATTTTCTATAAACATTTCATTCTGATTTTTTGTTGTTGTGGTAGTTGTCATCAGTTTTTATGAGAAACTACTTTGGAAACCTGAAATGATACTACCTGTAAGACAGGTTTCTTACAGTACTGCATACTTATGGGGATGCTGTTTTAACTGTATAAAGATATTTTATTTCAGCATAGTATAACCCCTTTGTATGTTGTTTACTGGCAATGTGCACTGTGAAAAGAACAAAAACTGATGAAATCAAAGCAGTACCACTTAGAAATATATAGAAATAGTGGGGGGCATCCTGGTCTTTTAATAAAAAAAAAAATAATTCTGCATTTCATTACACTTCCTTTTACCACAAGTCACTCATCTCCTGAAACATAGATTTAGGATGGTGAATTTCAGTCTCTTCAGATTTGCTGACTCCTTGGCAGTCACCCTTTATAGTTGTGAAACTCCTACGTAACAAACGGAAACATCCCCCAAAGTGATATGCTTTTCTTATTTACATTCCACAAACTCCTCAGAAGTTGGTGGACCACATGTTCACTTACAGTGAAGAAAATGTGCCACACATCATCTGTGACTCAGAATGAGCAAGGCTTCTTTGCAACACAATCTCAAATGTAATTAGCACACAGAACAGCTATGCAACGACAAAAATTTTCATGCTAGCAGACCCTTAGAGGATGCTCAGTCACCCGGTCTTTTTGCATATCTTTTAGGGCACGGGGAGGACGCTGAACACATAGCTACCACTGTTTTATTTCTCCCAGGAGGGCAATTTTGAATCTTCATCGAGTACGACTCCAGGGTTCATTATGAGGCTGTAGCAAACCTTCACATTTCTCTCCAGAGTTCAGGAAACTGGAGTGCTGTGACTTATTACTTTAATACTCAACTGCTGTTCCCTTTGTGCTTCTGTTGCTATTATTTTATTTGCATTCATTAATTATTACTATTATTATGCACCTATATAGACCCTCATCTGGCTCTTAAAAAATAAAATGTATTGCATGTTCTCCAAAAATCTAACAGGGGATTCTCTTTGTAAACCTAACAAAGTTATTTTAGTAAAGTTGTTACCCTCATTGGTATTTGATTCCACTTAACACAAAAAAATAGTAAAAATGCTCTTACAAACTTATGAACAGCTAATGATCAACATTGTCCTGTTACATGTCTTAAGTAATGCAGAATGGACCTATCAAAGAATATGATGTTAGAACAGGAATAGAAACAGTGTAATTCATGAGTGCTATTTACTTACATGGTCTACATCCTTTTCTCACATGGAGTTTACATGCCCCTTTTGAAATCCAAGTAAGTCTATATGTCCCTACAAGCAGTTGTTCTTATTTTGCCATGTTAAGCTTTTTTTTTTTTCAGATTTCTTTGTGAACCAAAAAAAAAAAAAAAAAAATTTCAGATGGAAAACCTAAGATCAAGGTTTTAAATCTGTATATGCAGCACACCATCATTCGAAGACTAGGTTTCGAGTTTTCTTTTTTCAAAACTTCTCTCATTTTGTTGATCTGTTCAGTTCTCCAAACACTGTACCCTACACTTCATAAGCCCTCCTAAAACCACAAAAAAAAATATTAACTCCAGGCTATTGTGTTTTCAAGAATCCACAGAAAGAGAACCCTAATAAAGGCAAGAAATGTGACCTGGTAGAACAGTACTAGCTCTGAAGGCACACTTATAAAATTAATTCTATGTGAATTAACCAGAGGTTCTCATTACAGAATTTTTAGTATCTTCATCAGATTTTTTTTAAAAATTATTCTGTTACATACACACTGATGGAAAATGGTAGCTTCCCCAAAGTACTCTTTTTGTGGAAACATACTAGTTTGAGCATAATTTTAATTGGTGAAAGGATCTCTGTTCCAGCAATTTTTCAGCAAAAGCAGTAGCCCAGTGCTTAACAAAGTCAGGTCAAATCCAGAATCACATACCTACCTCAGTCAGAAGTGATACCTGAACTTAGCCTTTCTGCTTGTAGTGAGACCTATTTCTTTTTTGAGAAGGAAGTGATGAACTTTTAGTCCTTCCCATCGGGACTGCTCTACTTCATATAAATAGTCTTTGGGAGAAGTGGAACAAAAGGTGTCTGTACAGGTCAAAGCTTCTGACACAAATCTGACAGAAATAGTCTCACTTTGAAGTCTCTCATTGCAACCAGAAGAACTTGACTCTGTGATCTTATCTGAGAAACATCACCAGTGTGCTACTAGATGTGGCCAGCAAGGTATTTTCTTGTTCTCTTTAAAAACAGAACAGCACAGCTATTTCGAAGGTTCCAGAAGAGCTTCAAATTATTTATGCTCCAACTCTGTTTAATGTTAAGGGAAAATAATTTCCCATTTCACCTCTTGCTCTCTTGCCAGTGTCATCTTCTTTTTCTTGTTTAGATATTTACAGATAACTGAACAAAGAATCTACAACTAGCTGATGTTTTGACCAACTGTTTGATATGGGTACCTGTGTGCATATAATGATATATTTAATATTTTTTCATCATTGCTATAATTATTTTACTGTAACTTTCATTTCTATTTCAATTATATTTAGCTATGCACATAAGTGAAAATGGGTCCCTGGTCTTCAATCATTTGTTTTCCTCTATGTCTTCATAAATATTCTTTTTTCGTTGAGCTATCAGAGCAAGCTCAGCATGCCATTTGTACTTTTAACAAATAGAATGTTTAGAAGGGATTTCTCATGTGAATTTTATTGCAAATTCAAGTGCTGTTCTTTTGTGTTCCTTTTTTTATTCGTTTGTTTTTCTTTATGTTTCCTTTGACTTTATCTTCATGGAAATACGTCAAAAAAATTTCTCAGCCAAGTTACCATGCTATCCAAAGCATACTGCTCTTTTTCCATAATCTGAAATATAGAGACTAGTAGAGAGAACGAATGGGTTTGACTGCTCTACTTCGAACAGTTTTCAACTCTGCGATTATCACTCTAGTCTATTCTTAAGATTTGTGCTTGAATAGAGTCTAAGCAAGTCAACAACAGGAACACACTGCAGCTTCTACAGTAACTTCCTTCAAACTTCCCTAATGCAGCACATTTTAATTACACAAATATGATCTGAAATATTCATGTTTTCATTTCAATGCTTTTTTTTTGCTTCATTGTACAAGTTCAGTTTGTATTTTTGACCTCTTGACACCAGATAGTAGTCAGTGAATTCAGGATTCCCATCTGCCAGAAACAGGACTAAGCTGAGATGATTATCTCAGTTGCAAAATCTTCTAAGTAAATGCTACTAATGTTACTTTCTAGGTCTGCTGTTCAGTTTCTCTGCATATTGCGCAGAGCTTCAGATGTTTGTAAACTGCTTCTGCTGCTCCTTAGGGTAAGTATATAAAATCCACCTGTTCCTTAGGGTAATTATATAAAATCCACTACCAAAGTTCAACATACCAATAATCTGCTCTATTATATTTGAGTGTTTTACTTACTGGCAGGAATTTCTAACCAGAGAGGATTCAAATATAGTGTAACTGAGTGCTCCTATTTATTTTCGTCAGGACTCTTGTCCAAGAACTGAGTCAGTTCATTGCAAAGGAGGGAGAGTGCTGCCTCTCTGGCTTTAACAGGGTTCTTGAAGTAGCTAAATAGAAAGCTTGCAGAAAGGCAAAGAAACAATAGAAAGGAAGGAAAGAAGACATGGGGATCAAATAGCTGTCAACAACTGAGTACATACAGGATTCAGGAGGTAAGATATCAAGCAGTGCATTTTGGGAGTTGAAAGCTAGCAATATAGGAAATTAGAGATCACGGAAACTGGTTTTGCAATGGGACATGAGGTGAAGAATAGCATTTGAAAAATAAATTGAAAATATTTTATCAAAATGTTTTAAAATTTAACAAATGTAAACATTTTAATGAAAATTGTAATATAAGATAAAATACCTTACCATAGGATTTTTTTGCATTTAGAACTCATAGAAACCCTGTTGAATCACAAATATAATTGCTTTAGGAAGGAGCAAGATATTATTTGTTATTGTTATCATATTTTTCTAGTGGCTAATTACATAGTAAGGAATGAAGCTCCCACTAGGAAAAAGGCAAACAAAAATCTGTATCTTATAAAAAAAATCTGAGAAACTATGTTTGAAACAGAAGACAGTGATAGTTCTGTATGAATTTTGTTAACTTCCAAGGAAGAGAAAATTTATTCAGGTTCTAGTGAAGCATGAAGAAGGACAATCCACATGAAAGCTACTCCACTCCTCAGGGGGAAAAAAAAAAAAAAAGAAAAAAAAGAAAAGGAATTACATCAAACCTGCCCCCCCCCCCCGATAGCAATAAAGAACATAACTGGGGGTAAAAAGTCCACTTTCCAAGTTTTCTCTGAATGGAAGTTTGGAAGAATAAGTCATTAAAACATGGCTATAGAGTTAAATCAAGCAAAGGCATAGCTGTAAATGATGTGCATAAATTAGAAATCAAAAAGCTTTGAATGAGAGGCAGCTCGTCAATTATTGAAATGGAAGTCTCAGAAATATAAATAAAGACAAAAAAATTAAAGAATTGAAAATAAATCCTCACAATTTAATAAAGACTGACAGGGTTCATCTGTACAGGGTTACCACAATGATTTTGAGACTGGAAATGTTCAAGTTGGATTTGAGTTTGTTTTATTTTTCAACCCAGTACAATTTCAGGGAAATACATGCAATACACACTGAAATCAAGTCATTTTGCTGAATCTGATACATTGTCAATTGCTTCTGAAATCAGTAACAGTACTTTCCAACTGACAGAAATATATTTTCATATATAAATAGGTTTTCTTTCAAAATATATATTTTTAGAAGCCAGTAATTTTTTATCAGTCAATACATTTTCATTGACATCAATACATTTATTTCTCAACTCCAGCTTTTTCCAGTCAAAAGTAGTTGCCCATCCAATGTATATTTCTACACAACATATATCCATTCAAGCTAACACAATACAGCAGCATCTGCTATTCTGCTATGAATAAATATAACATACTTCTGTGGAATTGAATGCATATTATTGAAAACAACATATCTGAAGCCATCACACTTTCCATTAAATCAGCATGGCATAACTGCAACCACGATTTGTCATTTATTTTTCAGCTTCTGCTGAATGCATGCTCCTCTACATATTGAATAGACAGTGTTTTGCTGGACAAAACTCACACCTAGTTGAATATATATTCAGGTATTTTCCAAGTGGAACTAAAATGCTTTCAGTAGTGATCGGAAAACCAGTTCTCATAACCCAAGCAATTTTGCTTTCCTGTTGTCTACAATTCCTAGGACTGACAGGTGAAGGGCAAAAGATTTCAGAGACCAACCCCTCAAAATCTCATTACAATCTCTTTCTCTTCCTTACTTGCTAAGTGTGTCAGCCAGTAGTGGAGAAAGTGGTTGTTTTGGGTACAGATCCAGAAAGTATGAATAGAGATCCCTATTATTTCCATTCACAGTATGGATCACCAGAGGGAATCTTTATCCAGTGGAAACTCAGATTTTTTTAATTTTTTTTACGTTTTATCTCAAAAGAGCTCCTCCAAAGTAAACATGAGGAGGTAAAGATACCTTGCTGTACCTGCCTTTATGCATCAACGCCTCTATTAGTATTCTTTCTTGATTCCTTCACTGATGATCATCATTCTGTGTACCACCAAAGAATTTTCTGTTATTCATATTTGAAGATAGAGAAATATCAGAACTTTTTCAGGCCAAGGTGCTAAGTCACTTATCAGTCATTTTTGTTGGTACAACATTCATGTTTGAAGAAGTATTTGACAGTGCTACATATTTTCCCCTTCCTTCTCCCCTGCAGAATTTAAAAAGTTGATGAGCAAAGAAGTATAATAATTGCTTGTCTATGAACTCTCTTTCCAGTTAACAAATAATTAGGACTATTTTAAGTATATGTAATATAATTACAAAGACGACATTTTCTAAGTATACTGTTTATCAAAAATGTTTTCATGCTGCTTAAAAGATTTTTATCTGACAGTAGTAAACAAAGTAAAACAAGAATATTGACAGCTACCAAAGGAGATACGGATTTCATGTTAGCTTTGACTCACAAAAAATTATTTTTCTTCCTTAAGCCTTGCTCCCACCAAAAGTGAGTGATTGAGGGGACTTTAAATAATTCTATATAATAAGCCACAAAAAGATTTCAATTATATGGTTCTTCAAAATGATTATGTAATAACAGATTAAAATATCAATCCTATATACATGGTACTAGCTCCGTCTCTGCAGCCTTTCTACAGTGGACAGTAATATCCAGGAAAAAAAAACCCAAACAATTATTGTTTCAGATAAGGATTTATATTTTCATTATACTGTTTGACCTTAGGCCGCAGATATTTATTCAATACAGTTTCTTATAACTACCATACCAGATGTAACCTTAATGATGCTCCACAGTTTTGCAATGCAAATTATAATCTGTTTATGATTCCTGATTGTGCAAATTAAGCCTAATTAAGTCTTTTCTATTCAGGGAAACATTACACATTGTAAGAGAATTTTTTATTGGAAAAGCAAGGTCAATATAAACAATTAAAAAGAATTTGTTGCTGAGCAGTCTGAAAATGTAATTTCAAATGCTGTTTATCTGATTCAATTTAGGGGTTCCCCACTGGTTAATTTTTGAAGCACATTTATGAGAACTGCAAGCTTCACAGTGTCCTGAATCTACTTCTTCATTAAATTAAGATAAGAATGTAGACATACCTTAATAAACTGTTGCATATAGACTTTCATCCCATAAATTGAAAGGTTTTTGCTAGAACAATCTTTTCTGCATTTGCCCCGAACATAGGTATTTCTCCCTAACAAATGTGCACTGCATGGTAAGGATTGGTAAAAAGGAAGTTTAAGGTACTGCCCATACCTTAATCAGAAAAGAGATTTATCACTGACTTTGGGCAGACCTTCTGAAGAACTTAATCTAATTTAAAATATTTTCACAGGTCACATTTTATTAATAATTTTATTAATTTGTTAGAATAATATTGATTTTCTCTGCACCCTATATACATTATTTGGACTTAAGACAAAGCTTGTCTGTACCCAGATATGGTAACACTATGAATAGAATAAAACACCCAGTGAAAAAACAGAAGCAAGGAACGTCATTTAATATTCAACTCCCTGATCTGTGGATCAGATAGTAAGTTATGTCTTCTATATGCAAGATCTTTGATATTAAGTAGTCATATATTTATATATATATATGTCCACATTGGGTTTTTATCAACGTTAATCAGCACACAACTTGGAGGCATGCAGGGAAAACAGTTCCTAATTCTATTGGTAAAGTATAAGAAAAAAATTGAAATCCAGTGCCTTATTCTAACACCTCATTTGCTCTTCAGTGCTAAATATAAAATTAGTCGTGTAGATAACAGTGACATATACTTACTACAGTGCCAAAGAGAAAAAGTTTTGGTAATGAGAAGTTGCAAATATATACCCCAACCCTACCATAGTATTCTGTGTATTCAGAAGTTCTAACCCTCCTACTTTTCTCTGATTCTTCTGTGGATTCCTACCAGAAATGCTTGTTCCTGCTGGGCTGCCTGTGCTACAGAGATGCTATCACACTAGATGACATTTTAACAACTTTTTCATCCCAAGACTGGGTAATGTATCAGAAGTGAAGAAAAAAATGTACAATTTTTAAAAGTAAACAGTTTTAAAACTTTCGAGGTGGAACTTCAACTTCTATGTCAGCAGTGATTTACCCCTTTTAATCACTCCTCGTGTTATATTGCTTTGTATACAAATTACTACTTACCTAAGCTTTTTTACAAGAACTTGTTTATCTTCAGGCTTGCAACCATAGTAACTAAGTAAGTGTACAAAATGGTACAGGAAGGATGCCCATAAAAGATTCTCAACTATCACAGAATCATAGAACAGTTTGATTTGGAAGAGATATTCAAAGATCATCTAGTCCAAACCCCTGCCATGAGCAGGAACATCTTTCATTATATCAGGTTGCTCAAAGTCCTGTTTAACCTGACCTTGAACACTTCCAGGGATGAGGCATCCACAACCTCTCTGGAAACCTGTTCCAATGTCACACCATTCTCATCATAAAAAATGTCTTCTTTATGTCCAATATATACCTACTCCCTTTCAGTTTAAAACCACTGCCCCTTGTCCTGTCACTACAGGTCTCTCTCTTTCTTAGAAGCCCCCTTCAAGTATTGAAAGGCTGCAACAAGATCTCCCTGAAGCCTTCTCTTCTCCACACTCAACTCTCTGAACCTTTCTTCATAGGAGAGGTGTTCCAGCCCTCTGAAATACGAAGTAGAGCAATCTGCCATTTCCAATGTAAATGATCAAGATTGTAGTAAGGCTGAAGTGAAGCTGAGGCATCTCCATGATAAAAAGGAGGTTTTTGAGAAGATACTAGAGAAATCAATCTGAGAGCTGCCTAGACATATTTTGTATGCATTTCTTCTCCACAATAACTCTTCAGTTTCTCTAAGGAGGTACACAGCTGGTATAAAACACTGTGCCTGTGCTAATTTTTTTTTCATACTGTGAATTATCTCGCTATCAGTTCAGCACAGTTAGGTAATTCTCTTCAAACAGCTGTCAAGAACATTCATTTTAATTAAAGTATTATCTTTCAGGTGATTTTTTTTTAATTAATGTGGAGACAGTATCATTTCTCTGAAATATAAAGTTTAAAACAAAAAAGCCTCTAGTGCTCATAGCCCCCAAGTTTCACAATGCATATCACAGAAATATTTGTATCATCTGATAATAGGCTAAGACTTGGAAATTTTGCTACCAGATGTGCATACATTTTTTATATAAGCATTTTCCATATAGGTAGCGATAACCTGGAGTTAAACTGTAATCTCTGCCTGTTAAGTGAACTTCACAAGGCTGGAAATTGAAAAATGAAAACTTCTCTTCTGTGACAACAACAAAAAAAAGCAATTATAATTTCTGCCCACGCAATATTTTACATAAATCTCATTATGGCATCTGGACAGCTATTACTCTGGTTATTCAACAACCTTGATGAGCTCTCTTTTTAAAGATGATCTAGGAGCTATTTTTAGTATAGGAGAAAAGCATGTATTCAGTATATAATTTTAATGTGTTGCTGTCATTTCTTTCAAATTTTTAGTACAAATCACTAAAAACATGTGTGCCATGGGCCTCATTCAAAATCCATTTTAGTTAATGGAAAGAATATCTCTGACTCTAATGGATTTGGAACCATCCTTTTGTCATTTGGGTAAATTGCTAATCTCATCCCTTTTCCAAGAGTTTTGGAAAATGAAAGTGTTTTCAAGACTAGGTCTGCATTTTATGTTTTGTTTTGTTTTGTTTTGTTTTACTTCAAGGATGAATGAGAAAATATCTTTCTGGGGAAATTGAGTGATTTTATTTTCAGTTTCATTAGTATTTGTAAAAGTGATAGTTAAAGACGTCCAATGAATGTGTGTGTGTGTATATGTTTATACACACATACACAGTAGTACCTACAAAAACTCAAGTGCACACACGCATGATCTGTCTAAATCTTTATTATATGAATGAAAGCAATCTGTATTCTTCTGTTCAACTCTAATGAATGAAAAGTATTTAAATTTATGGAACACCCAATCATAATCACTTTAGGTATCCAGATTATTAATCTATAGTTATGATAAGATTATTATATAATTATGATCTTATATATATATATTACCATGAAAGAAATTGTCAGATCTCATGCACAGAGGAATAGGATACTAAAAATGAGAAAGAAATAAAGCATAATTCACTGTGGTTCCTGGATAAGAACACCTATTTGAAACTTTGCAGAAACTCATTTGTTTTGCAAATTTTATCTCAAAATGAGAAAGAAAATAGCACAATCCCTCTGAGGTAGTTAAAAGGTGTTTTGACAGTGCAGCATATGCAACCAAGCCCTGCCAATGGCTGTCAAGTCAACATATGCCCAGTGTTTCCTTGGTACAAAGTGTTCCTGGCAACTGCAGGAGATTTTATTACTATTAGACCCTTTTTATATTTATGGCCTTCCTTGATTTAAAGTGCAAGTAGAACTGGTGAGTGATACAGAAAAAGAAATTTCAAGATTGTGTTTGTAAGAATGTGTAAGTGACCTTTTTATTTCAATTACTCCTATGAGGAGCATGCACAGTAACAGACTGATTAGCCCTGTTTCAGGGACTCTTTCACCTTAGTCTACTACCAGTGCTACCACTACAGAGGATGTGCAAGGGAACTAGAAGGGAATAAGGTGTCCTTCAGAGAACAGCATATTTAAAGAATGAAAAATCTAGCTTGGAGGTAAAAATATCTGGTCACTGTAAGGGTAGAATAGCATCCTCCACATACTGGGAAGGTCTAGGTGATGCTGAGAAGATAGATTGAAAGGGTGTTAGCTGTCAAGATCCCTCCTGCCTTCACTAACAGTTATTCTGTCAATAAAAGTAAGCATTACAGCTGACTTTCAGCACCTACATGGGTTCAACACTAATGTATACATGTGAAATATATGGCTAAGCACATTCAGCACCTAAATGGAGGACTGACTTTGCAGTAATAACTACTGTCTAAGAAACTTCACAGTACCTTTTGGGTTCATTCTAATATTCCTGCAGTAAGCGTGCAAAAATCCATAAACTGCTCTTGCAGATTTCTACACCCATGAAGAACATAAGAATGCCTCATGAAGTGACAAGCACCTCAGTCTAGAGTCAGACTAACCTTTACACTCAAGAGATGAGTTTTGTTCATTTGCTGAATTTGTTACGGATGTAGAACTTGCCGCTTCTGCTGAAACATGCTATCACTTTGGGCAAAAATGCACCAATACTCATCAGGCAAACAGCAAAATAAAAAAATCAAATGATATGTAACCTCTCTCCAGGAAGAAAGTGTCACTGAATGTTGTCTCTTGTGCTGCATACATCTGTGGCTGTTAAGCAATTAACATATTTACAGTGTTGGAGTCTTCAGTGATCTGGTTAACAACTAGTACTTAAACCAGCTCTTTGATTTGGTGCCAGTTGCCCAAAATAAAAGGCAACTTACAACAGAAGTAGAGACTTCTCATTATGCTACCTGGTGATAGGTTATGTACCCCTAAGCAAGCAGGAGACACAAAGAATAATTACCTCAGTGGGTGATTTATGTTTTTCTTGCAATGTGTTTGCATATGCTGCAGATGGTAGGGGAAAAAAAAAAGCCAGCACATGCTGATAAGTCTGCTGGAATGGTATTGCTGTTATTCAGATCGGTAGATAAAATGTTGGCCCTACACACTAAATAGGGATATTTTCTATCTCAAAATACTGTGATCCTGTATGTCTGTGGCATGCAATTATGTGATACTATGTGTCTATGTGGCATACAATTACTATATTCCATGTTTGACAGATATGTTGTCTTTTATGTAGTTATGTGTGTTAGACTGTGCATGTCTCTGTAAGAGAGATTGCTTTTCTATTATAAGCTACTTTTCCTTAGCAGCATCTTCTGGATCCTCCAAGGTCCACCATAAAACTATCTATGGAAAAAACCCTAGACATTTACAGATTTAATGATGATAAACATTCAGATAGAATAAGCAATGGATTTAGGTTTATTGATGCAAGTGGAAATTCTTCAATGTGAATACAACTAGTCATCAAATGTTCTCAAGACCTCAGGGGATGGATCTCCGTTTTATCCATATGACAGCATCAGAGATCAACCCAGATTGGAAGAGACTTCAGGAGGTCTGTAGCCCAACGTCTTACTCAAAGAAGGTGCTCCAATGTGGTCCTGCATTCCAAGCATCTGGGTTTTAACTGTACCACAGAAATGGTTCTGTGGACTATCTCCTTGAGGAAACAAGTAAATCTTTTGCATAACATAAAGCTAAGATTTGAGAAGGTGCCTGTATAGTGCCACAGAAGTAACAGGGATAGCTCAGCTTAATTCTTGTGAAAAAGCACCTAGTGGCCCTCTCCTTAATCCATGACTTTTCATCCGTCCTCAACTTTTAGACGAAGGCTCCTTTTATTCTGCATCACACCATTCTCCTCACTATTGCCCAGAAATGAGGTGCAATAGAATGAGTTCATGCTCTAGCAGAAAACTATCCTGTTGTTTTCCCCCACATTCTTTATAATTATTTTATCCCAGACATTAATTTATATTACTTAAGCTTTGAATTTTTAAACGATTGTTAACTTTTGTGTTACTTTTTTTCATTAATTTGGATTGACATACTTCTACCAGTGTATTTTCAAGAGGTTTTTGAAAGACCCACACTGTGCTGAACAGCCCTTTATGTAACAGAGCCATTAGAAATTTGACAAAATACCTGCTTTATTTAGTGTCCAAGTCCTTGGCTTTAAGAAATTTCTGAACATTTGACTTTCACAAAAGCTTTAACAGACTGTATTCATCTCCATACTTCATGGGATATACGTGTGATATTATCTAATATGTGTGGTAGAACAACAATGATGTTTTACAATGTAGGTAGTGACTGAACTACCTCATATACCAGAGCAGGTCAAGCATGTCATCAGTGCTGTTCTGATGCTAATTTACTATAAGGGAAAACAGACTACATGGAACAGATGGAACAAAAACTAATAAGGATATACTGGTTCTAATGTCTGACAACGTTACAAATTCCTTAGCTTCAGTAACTTTAATGTTTCTGTATTGTATACCCTACACTGCAAAGACTACAGCTTAAAAGGCAGTGAGAATAAATTTTATAAGCAAACTTTTGGTGAGGAAGCATAATATTAAAGTTGGACGACAGAAAATGAGTGCTCTATATTTTATGACTAAAAAAGTTAGGCGTGTATATCCTGTATTTTTATAGCAATACAATACCAGAAATGGAATATATGTGTATAGGTGGAAACAGATTCCTTGTCTTTTAGAACTGTTCAGATATGGCTGGAACTACAACTGGTTTTGGGAAAATGCAATTATTTAACATAAATAATTAAATACTATAAAATACTTAAATAGTATATTTATTATTCTAAAATTATGTAAATTCATACATTATTGTTAGAAAAGTATGAGAATTTTTTATCTTTTTTTTTTTAAAAGCATACATGATACTGTGAATTAAAAAGCACCAAAGGAAACATTTAGTTATCCTTCTGTAAGGACTTAGGAGGTTAGGCAGTAATTTTTTTACCATATAAATGAGTCAATTTTTTAAAAGGTACAGATATGATAAACCTTATTAGAGCTCTGCTGGAAGCTTAAAAGGGATTTAACAAGTGCTGCACAGAGAAGTGAGGCTTTGCTTGTTGTAGTTAAAAAATAACATCTGCCATTGGCTTTCTAGCAACAGGATCTGTTCAAATAACCACTGGAGACAATTTAAGAAAAAGCCAGTCTGTCACTCATTGCTGTTTAAATCAATTTATAGATGCTATTATCATGAGAACTAATCAATGCATACATTTTCTTAAAATTGGCATCAGTGGCAGGCATCCAAGAATATATTTAGAATACAGTTGCTGAGGATACACCTTTGCTATTTTGAACATTTTATATACCAATACAGTAAAATTTTTTACATCCAAAAAAGACTGCAAATGATGCATGTGTTTTATGGCTGTCTGTTTTGGGAAATATTGACTGCAAATCTTCAATGAATCTTGCACTGTTTAACAATGAACTCTTTTTAGAATGCAAAAGGTCTGCTGCACAACTCCATAAATAAAACAGGTGCCTACAATTTGGAATGCATGATGACATGGCAGCCTCACAATGCTGAATAGTTATTAACTCCCAAACACTTAATAGCAGCAGTATTCAGAGAAACAAAAATCAAACAAAAACAAAAGACAAAGCCCCTGAAGAGATACTTTAAGTTATTCCCTAGTTAAAAGGAACTCAAAGGATCCACTAATAAGATACACTCTGTGGAGTTTACTTTGCAGCTCTCTTTTGCTGATGCATGCTGCTCCTCATCTGAAGTTGTGGCACTCTGTGATGTTGAAAAGTTGGGATAAACAAGCCAAACATCTCCTTCATTTCATTTAATCCTTTATTTCTGTAGCAAGACTGCTAGGATTTTTAGACTGCGTTCTGGAATGTAAGCATCTATTTCCTCCTCAGTCCCATTTTTGATGTTTTTGTGGATATGGCACCCAGTGTTTTGTCCCATTATTTTTTCTGTCTGTTTATAAAAGGCCTCTTCTTTGGCAGTTTCTGAGAACCAGATAATCTGTCTTGATTACTGACATAATATTCTAATCTACCAAGTTCTTAACCTTCATCTGCATACTCTCAAAATGCCTTTGAGTAGACTGTTAAGCAGTATGACAAGACTGGATTCCTATGCTTAAAGAAGCTCTTACATGATAGCAATAAACACTTTACAGGTAGCAGAATTTTACCACCTGCTCAGCCTGTTCTGAGTAAGCTCGGAATGGGAAGACATTTTTCCAATTTAGCTGATTAAGATGAGTCAGAAGTATGAACATCACCAGTGAAAGCCAACTGTTAGGCTGTAGTCCTTTCCACTTAATTTACATACTCAACTGAAATATCAACAGTAGACTTCCTTCAGGTGAGACCCTCAGACACGTAAAGCTAATTTTGTAGCAAATACACAAAGATCAACTGCAGGTGAAGTAAAATAAATTTACATTTCTATTTAAACATCAACAAGGTTTAGCAGATTAGTTGGCAATTTCTAATCTTTATTTTCAGTCTATACAGCAGTAAATCCTCTTAAATTCATGGGTGGAAAGGGATTACCTTGGACACTGGAAATTCTCAAGGCCGGGTGAGAGAGCCTGGATGCTCATAAGAAATTTAAGGGGTAATAGTGAACAATGATTTAATGTTGAGTAATCTAAAACTGGATATACTCCTAGAAGAAAAAAAAAAAGTAACATAGGGTCGAGCTGAATTAAGTTAGAATAATCTGAAAGTTTTCACTGAGTATAGAAGTGACTTGTGTTAATCAAGAGTAATATATCACTGATTAATTCCTTAATTGTGGAAGTTTTTGCAAGAGTAAGGCTATTAGTTCTGCAGCTAGGAATGCCAAGTGAGATCTTCTGAATATTTGCTTAGGAAAATAAATATTTTTTTTTTCTCCTAAAGTTTCCTTTGTGGGATCTTTAAAGGATACTGCACCCCATTACAAAGTAAGATTCATTTCACTAATACAATTCTTACATGGATTCTTATCATTCAAGGTTAATATTGACAGACTTAAGAGAGATTTACTATCCATTTCAGAATGGACAACATTTTATTCTTAGGTTTTAGGTATAAATTTAAAATATTTCATGAGAGTTAGAGCCCATGAAGAATCTAGATTTGACACATATTTTCTGAGTTCTTTCAGTGTAAAGAAAGAATTAAATGAATCAAATTGTTTGGTTGTCCAGAGTTCTAGAATAAAGCAGAATACCGGAAAAATTGTCTGAACTGCATTCCACAATGACAATTCCAGTCTAATGTTAAGAAAAAGAATAAGAAGCTATTAAAGAAGTTGTATCAAGAGTAAAAAAAAGTAAAAGAGAGAGCATAAGAGAGAGATAAAAGGAGCAAGAGACAGTTTAGCACTGTTTCAAACAATTACGACACTTGCACTAGAAGATGATTCACTTTCACCAAGAACCAAAATTATTTTAACACATGGTGGCACTCAGCTTTGTCATTCTAAATGTTTAAGCATCTGGATCTGAGAGTGCAACTAATGAACACATATATGTGTAGCTGGGTCCTCGATGTATCCCCAAGAAACAGTATTAGATGCAAGAAAAAAGACTCACAGCAGCATGATTCATGATCAGCAGGGTGCCAAAACCAGTCTGCTGGAAAATCTGGATGGAGTAAGGAGACCCACTGTCATCCCTGTTAGATGTACACCACTGAGCAGTGATGGCAACATGTTCTGGTTGGGAGATGGAATGGTTGCCCCATGACCAGTTAGGCATGGGAATGGGACACACAGAGGCAGTTGACCTACAAATATTGATGTTAGGTGATGTAAGTTATTGCAATGTCACTTTTCTGTTTTGATTTCATAGTCATACCTGTTGTCTTGCTGGTCATAGTTATCTTATGTAAACTTCGTACCAGATTCTAAGTATTTTCTTCTTGTAAGTGATTATTTGAAAACAGCTGCTCAAATTCTTTTCTGGCTGGTATTTCCAGTCGGAAGGCGGGAACAGTTTTAACAAATCTTTTCAAATTACTAATAAACCCTGGCTTTATTGCTTATTTTCATTTCTGCTTTATCATTTATTCTATGTCAGTATTCCCTCAGCATGTCTTACAAACTGTACGACAGCCAGAGAAATGCTGAACTGAAAACACATAAATGTGAAGAATTAAAGGTCTATGTCCCCACAGATCATGGACTCATTTTAGAAAATGTTAGAGTAGGCTCATGTTTGCAGATTTTGGCTGCTTGAAGAAGCTGAACAGGGACAGCAAGGGACAGAGCCAGAGAGAAGCTGGAAACCAGTTTAGAAGTACTCCTAGAAATGTCTCTACTGGGTACGAGTCTCCACCAGGGTCTCACAGGAACAACTGAATGCTTTATGAATAAATTATTGTAATGAGCAGGCAGAAATCTGTAGTGTTGGATTAGTTTAATTAATACTGAAAATGTCTTTATTAGCCCAAGAGTGGATCACATTTAATGTCAAATGACTGACATTAGAGTCTCACTTTTTGTAGCAGACTCAAGAATAGTCATCTTATTTTCTGATGGTGGATGCTGTAACATAGATGTTCTCTTTATATGGGTGTTATTTAAACGTTATCTGTTGAGCATAAAACTTAGTGATGCATGTACATTTTAAGAGTTGGCTTATTGTACTGTTAAGTCTTATTGTGAGCACTTATTGTTACTCTATTTAGTTGAGAGAAGTAATTATTCCTGATATTATCTACCTGTCTAGTAAAAGGACAAATAACCTTTAAGCATATATATAAAGACTTTAGAGAAATAAACACTTCCATTTTGTACTTGTCAGGGCCCTGAGGGCACCAACAGCACTGACTGTCCCTGCTCAGCCCCACAGTGGGGCTCCCTCCACCCTGCCCAGGGCCCAGGACCTTGTTTCAGCCCAGCATGGGGCCATCAGTCTCTGCCCCCTCCATTTTGCCTGGATGTCGGTCTCCAGCCCTAAAGTGCCAGCAAAAGCATTGCTCTCTGTGCTGGTTTGCACAGCCAGCCTTGTCTGTATTTTGCGCTTGTATGTGTCTAGTGGCAACACGCATTCCACCTCGCTGCTGGGAGGACCTAAGAAGAGGGAATTGCAGCAGTCTGGCCATACGGGACTGGAGCAGGATAAACTCCCTTGGCTTGAGCAATGAGCAACTCCGGCCCCAGTGGGCCTGGAAGGAGCAATTCCCCTGTCCCCAAAAACCATTCTGTTCAGCTTCTCTCGACAGAGCTGACACTTTCACCTTTATCCATATGACGCTGTTGCTCTCCTGACTTCACACGTGGTTTCGTTCATGATTTGTTGCACTGTCTGCGTGTTGGTGGAAATGGCTGGAAATTCAATGTTGCATTGACAAAAGTGCTCAGCGATGGAAATGGGTGAGCTGTATGTGCTAGTCTTTTACCATGACCTGATGGAGGTGCCTGTTCCACCTGTGCTTCCTGCTGGCTTGCTCGTAGACATTTGGAGGCTTCCCTGCAGCCCTGAGACTTTACAGACTCCTCCAAGACATCATGACACATTTTAATCTTGGAATTTACCTTCTGTAGCATCCTACGGCAAAAGGTAATATTTGGGAAACCAATAAAAGTATCTTCATTTCAGAGAACTCATCTTCCAGCCTTTCAAAATGCAGATTTATTTGTTATCTTGTGAGTATTTGCAAGTCCTAGACCTGGCTTCATATTTCTGTTGATGAATACTTTTTTTTTCTTTAGCAGTATGCTGCCATCAGGCAAGAGATATTCCAGGCTGTATTCAGCTTCACTGGGGCCAATACCATTAAGCTTTAAAAAGCTGAATGTGGTGGGGTTTTTTCTTACTGCACCAAGTGCCTAAGACAGATTTTAAAATCTTTCTCTATTACAAAAATCTGCATGGGATCTTTGCAGGAAACCACCATTGCCTTTGGCTGGTAGCAGCCTTGAAATATTGCCTGCCAGAGCCCTAAGGCTGAGAGACCCTCATCGACAAATCCAAGTCTAGCCCTCAGTCATCCTCAAGCTCAGGGGAGGAACATGGGGGCTGACTGTGGCAGGAAACACATTCCAGCCTCTCACCTAAATGGCTTTTGCATACTTTCATTAAAGTTTCTTTATGCAATATGTGCCAAACGCAGGCCAATACAGAAAAGAATGGTGAACAACTTTCTCACACAACACTACGCAGCGACAGTTTCACTTAGATATCCAAATACATTTCTGGAAATTTTGACCTCAGTTGCCAATTATCTCAGTAGCATCCAACTAGCTTCCCTACAATCCACATGCACAGTATTACTTCTCGATAGCCTTCCAGCTGCTTTACTTTTTACTCAAACTTATCTGAGAGTGAATGAGATATGAGATATTCCTTATATCAATGCCAAGGGCTTACTATCCTTGCAGAAAATGTAGATGGTCTTGAGATATACCGCTTCCTCATCACAAGTTTTCTCAAATGTGTCTCTGGGTAAATTCAGATCAAACGCTGGAAGTCAGTGTAGGAGTTGCATGACCACTAGCCATTGCCTGCTGGGTGTGCAGAAGGTAAGTGGGAGTATTTTATTGGAAAGCACTAGCAGGCATGAGATAGTTGGAGCGTAGTGTCAAAACAGTTGTCTGACTCTAGACTTTGAGGTCTTCACAGGATGAAAATGTAGCGGGCTCAACTTCAGCAAGCATTTGTGCTCTGCTACGGCAAACAGTACAGGCACTAACAAACATGGTCATACTCATATCAGTCATTGAATAAAGTGATTTTCAGCATGAACACAGCCAGCAACTGACAGTAACTGTAACTTACAACTGGTGCTTTGAAATGAATTTTTGCTAAGCTTATGTGTAAACAGAAATACATTTTTCTGTTACAAGTCTTACAAAACACAAATGACGAAGAAATAAAAGACTACACTGGTTTCCAGATGACTCTTGACTTTGTTCTGTCTGAAAGGAAATTGGAATACAGTTTTCAGGAATACTTAGTTGCTAAATGTACTGGTACAAAAAGAGCTTTTGTGAGATGCCTTTCATTCAAAAGACAGGTAGGGAATCTTCTACATTATCTCCTCTTTTCTTTTTTTTTTTTTTTTTTAATGTGTTTTCCACTCCAACCTAAATTCTGTGATGTTTTGGTTTAGTTTTATCCTGGTTTTGAAGATGTTATAAATAATAAAAACTAGAATTACAGTAAAAAAAATGTTGAGCAGGAGTGTTTATGCAATATAGTTATGATATATTCTTTTTCCTTTTCCTTTTTCTTTATTTCAGTGCTGATGATAGCTTTGCATGTCTAGTGTGGTTCATTTGCAGCTAGATGAGGCACTGTTAAATGATCCTGCTGCAGTCATATAGAATTTACACAATAAGCATCTGACCATCTTTATCCTTTTTTTTTTTTCACATTGGCCTATTGCTCAGCTTTTTAACTACCCAGAAACACTTTTATCTGATGACATTGCACAGTTAGTGTCACAAAAGAAAATAGAGAAATACATTAGAATCTATGCCTGCCATGGTTATGTTAGGAATGTGTTGGAACGAGTCAACAGCTGTGATGGAAAAAACAACATATTGGCAAATAATCAGTGTTCCTTTTGTATTTTAAATTTCTTTTGATGCCATGAATTTCACTGTTTCCTGACTTCTATTAAAACTGCATAAACTTTTTGATTAGTTTATCACAATGTGGAACCAAACAACTGGGTATGACAGAATTTAATTTTGCTGCAGAAGAGCCATTCCCTTGATGCAGTGGCTGGGATCACCCAGTCAAAGCCAAAGTAAAGGTTAGGAAATACATCACAGTCAGTATGGCAGGAGGTATTTGATAACACCACAAATAACCTTATCCTTCCAATGATTTGAAAATGGGAAGGAGGGAAGGAAAAAAAATGGAAACAGAAAGCTTGTTCAGAGCATGAAAGCTACTTTGAAGAAGTCCTTTTTTCACTTTTCTGCACCAATGCCTGTTAGTTATTAATTTTTTCTGCTTAATGAATACAGACTTTCTGGAGGAAAAGAGAAACAAATAAAAAGACTTTCCAAGATGAAATTTCCTTGATGCTTTGAGTTAACAATAATTAAGACTCTAAAACACAGCCTTCCTATGCATATACAGATAGTGACATGTATGAATTGATTTTGATTGCACTAACAGTGAGGTAAACCAAATAACCATAATGATAAAAAATACTTTCATTGGTTAAAAATGCTACTACTAACAATACAGGTCTTAAATACTGCATTTGCAGTCCCACTGAGAAAGTTAATGAGTTTTCACACTTATGTATTAGCAATATGACCTTGTGTAAGACAAAACTCGAGTTACGGGACATAGCAACAGACACAGTGTGGTTCTGCTGGCCAGGGGAATGTAAGAATAACACTGTAGATTTAGGTAGCAATTACTAGTGGTCAGCTGAGTGATACAAGATCATTTGGACTGAAGAGTCAAAGTTTAGATTTCATGCTAGCCATGTTGCTCCCTTTTCTGTTGTTGACTGCAGATTTTTAATCACACTAGCCAAGTGACTAACCCTGAGTCAGATGACATTTTAATTGCTTAAAATCTGTGTTTTTAAATTATATTCTGCAAAATATATTTGCTTCATGGCATAGATTGGTTATTGTTGCTTTAAGGGTCAGTGGCCTTAGAGGGGAGATCTTAAAAGAAGAGATTTTGTTGCACTTTTTTGGTCATTTTGTTTCTCAACATGAAATTTAGCTTCAACATTGCAGTAACATAGATCTTTGCCTTTAATTATATCAAAGCTTAGAAATTTCATCAGATCGCCCTAAAAGATAAATACTGTTGCATATGACTTATTTCCCAAAGTAGCAATACTGCTTGTTTTTCTCTGAGTCACAAAAATAATATTACAGAGGACATCATGAATAATGCAAGAAGTCTGATTTAACACCAGGATTATTTCTGGCATTCAGTATCTGTGAATAGCATATTAATAGCATATACCAGTTTTTATGATTGAATGATAGGAATAATGAACTGGCACCGAGCCTTTGTGATTCCTGGCCAAAAATGGGATCTGTTCACTAAATCTAATAAATTTTATTTCGAAGATTAAGCAATTCAGTGATTGGATTCAGTTGGATTGCAAGCTAGAACACTGGCTTTGGCTTTATTTTCATTTGATATGTGATTTTACATGAGACTCGTGACTGGTTACTGTGATGGCCATAAGGAGGTAAAACATCCCTAATTTAACAACTATGCACCACATAAATGTGAAATAAATGTATGTCATAAAAATGACATGCAACATTCAGAAACATGTTGAACCCCGTCGCAGGATAATAAAACAATTTTATGGCCTTTGCCTTCCCTGGAACATCATTTTTAGGCTCTGGTTTGACAGGTTGGACTCAAGACTTTCAGAGCTGGCTCAAGGTTCTCAGCAGTATAAATAACAAAAAAGATTACGACAAGAGAAGCCCTGGAAAACAAGATTTGCTGTTGCTATTTTTCCATCACTCCACACACATCATTGGCAGCAGCCAGCCTGGCTTTTCCTCCTGTACAGCAGGAGGAGAAACTGTCTCTGTTCTGTTGGTCAGTGCAGCCTGCTGCCCAGAGTAATTCTTTCATTTGTCCAGATCTGAAGGTAGTTTGAGGAGAAAGCCAACGTTGCTTAAATGTACTAACCACATCACGTGCATTTCTTTTTAAAATCCTCTCTCAGCCATATGTACTCAACAAAGCTGAAATGTGAGTCTGATTGGTAAAGACAGATATATATGGAAATGAAGAGTCTGTTAATATCGAGGTATTTTATGACACTGCAGTATTTTCTCATGGAAAACAGATGAATTACCAGTGAATTTTTGGACCTGAAGTTGAAAAATGGAGCAGATACGGTTACCTAATCGTTTGGGTTTCCAAATGACCACAGATGTCACTTAGCCTGAGACCGCCTCTGCTTTGATTGCTCTTTTACAAGCACACTTCAGTCCTGAAATAGGGTCAGGTCACAAATGCAGAGCTAAATCTCTTTAAAATGCTGTAAAGGTTCCTGCTAAACTCTACAGCAAATGCAAAAAATGAACACAGCAGTACAGATCAGTAGATGCAAATAGCTGCTCCTAATTAGCAAGCTAATCTTGCATTTAATTTTGTATCCATCTAAGGAGCAAACAACTCACTAGGAATTCTGGTATTTAGGAGCCCCATTATTGTTAGCATTTTTTAATGTCAGAGATTATATCTGGATCTGTATTACTGTGAATTTCTGTCTGCAGTCATTTTTGCCTGTTAAAGAAACAAAGACTGCACACCGTCAAACAGACCTGTCTTTCAAGAATTAAGAAGGGCAGAAAGAAAATTTTAAAATGTTCAGACTATGTATACAGTTTATTTTTTACTTCCTGTAACTAATAAAAAGCCATTTCTGTGCTCATCTGTCCATCAAGTGTGGTCTGTTTAGAACAGGACAGGTATCAGTTCCATTAGTTATCCTCACCATTACTGTAATTAAGATTAGAAATAATATGATTGTATCCCAATGCTGAGACCAAACTTACATGTGCATACAGTGCCCTCAAGAAAGAAATAGTAAGTTAACAGGAAATAATTATTTAATGTTGTAATTTGTAAAGAGACATAGTGGATAACACTTAACTGTGTGAAGACGATGAGTCTCCACCACTTGTCATATCAAGTCTATAAATTAATTATTACTTGTTATGCTACTCTACTCCTCCATCAAGCCTAGTATAACTTAAGGGATATGTATGACTATTTCCCATTAAAGCAGTAATTCATGAGGTAGATCCGAGGCATTCAGTAGCGTAGCTAATTCATTTACTCCAATCCTTAAATATAGGCCATATTTTACATCTCTCAGGTCTCTCATTGATCTCAGTCCCAGCCAGTATGCTCCCAGGAAGCAATTCTGCACTCTGAATTGAGTTTACTAAAAGGCATGAAGTGAAACGCTCAGCATTACTTGCTGTTTGCCATAGTTCCCTGAAAGGGAACAAACAGTAACAGGTAATTTCTTCAGAGGTTTTATGTGGTTCCCATGCTAAGCAGTATTGTTTTTAAGAAGTATGTACGACTAGTCCAAGTGTGACATATGCTTTATAATCGCTGTAAAGGGGAAGATTCCTTTACGTGAAGGCAAACTGGCTTCTTTCTCATCTTTCCTATCCACAGCTGGTTTGAAAGGTTGCCCCTTGGTAATACTGCGAATTCAGACTAAGTGAAAATAGAAATTGCCCACAAGTCCATTGGACAATATCTAAAACAGTCTTATAACACTGTATTATTGTGGTAGCTCTCCAATGAAGAAATTAACCACATGGTAGACATGAAGCATAGCCATGCCTAAAAGAGTCTTTTACCTTTAATCCCCAAACTCCCAAAAATTTGAATCGTGGGAAAATGAAATACACAGCAGAAACCTAGTCTGAAGCTAGGCTTAGTGTTGTTTCCCACCTGTAAAACATTTTGTTAGGCCATTTTCTTCTAAACCTGATTCCTGTTCCATCATGCATGGATGAATAACTGCTTTCAGTCACAACAAACAAGTCTTGCTAAGCACAACTATGGATTAAAATACTCTATGTTTCTCCCAGTTATGCAAGGAAATCATTACTCTAAACAAAAAATGTTTCTCCTTTTCAGGTTTGTTCATTTGGTGCTTTTATTTTAGTTTTTGCAATTTATCATGTTCTATCATGGTTACTAAACATTAGAAATTTTTCTTCTAAAAGGTGTTTGGAAATCAGAAGACATTATGTGCTTAAGTGTATTTTTACTTACGGGGAAAAGCCAATGAAGAACAACAGAAAAAAACCTCGAGTATCTCAGCTTGAAGCATATACTGCTGTGGACAGTTTCTTATGGCTGAAAGAACAAAGCAGTAGAAAACTTTATTCTTTGGATTGCAGCTGAAATACTTTTTCCTGTCTGTTCTTTTGGGAAATAGGATGGAAATTGTAATTCTGCCCTGGCCAGTCCACGGGTTTCCAGTGGACATTCATATCGCAAGCTAATTTCATTTGCCTGTGAGAGACTACATCCCCACTCTTCAAAATGTAAATAGTAATTCCTATACAAAGGACAGCTGGGTAAGTGCAGTACCTTAAAACTTGTACCTGCAAAGTTCAGTTTAAAGATCACTGTGTAGTCAGCACATACACATTTAAAATCTTCAGAACTCAACTTTCATTTTCCTGGTGTTGTCAAAGACTGCAAGGGCCACTCTTCTCTAAAATGAGGTCCTTTTTTTTTATCTTCTAAGTCAGAGCTCTGTTCACTTTCTTCAATTACTAATTAATTCTTACATTTCTTTTCCAGCTGCAATTGCTTTTTGCAGCTTTACATGGGTCCATCTTACTTTTTTTTCCCAGGGGGTGGGGGGATCTGTCCTCCCACTTGAAAGGAAGAATCCAAAAGGGATGAAAATAGCAAGCCTTTGCTACAAAGTACGTTCATCTTGCAGTGAAAATACTTCCCCAAAGAAGATGTAGACTTCAGTGCACTACTTCTACTAGTGTATATCCTAATTTTAAACTTCATACATTTCTGCACACTCAAAAATCTGAAGACTGATTTTCAGCACTTGCTACTGAACTACAGAAAGTGCAGGAGTGTAACTATGTATTATACAAATAAAATGTGAGTCAATGGCCTTCATTTTTATTAGTACTATTTTAATTCTATGAGAAAAATATATATAGGTATCTATAGACATTCTATGCCACTATATCATTCCTGAGAATATTAAGGTACCTCGTGGGTAAACTGTAAAAGGTCAGTTTTCACAGCGCGTTCATCTCTCAGTATTTTAGCAAGTATGTTTTAAGCTCATGATGCCACTTCCCAAAACATACACAGGAGATGTAAAACACTCTAGTATATCTGGTTGTTGCTACCAGCTGCTCTGTGTGGGAAATGTAGAATTTTATTTAATACTTCCTCAGAGATGGCAAACAGATGGTTTAATGCACTCTTGAAATGTTTGTGCTTGAGATCCAATTATTTTTGTTCAGTTAACAGCCTATTACTACTTTCAGGATAAAATGATGCAGCATTCCTGATCTTAAGGCCATAGACTGTTGCAGGCTAACATATAAACATTGTTATACAGTTTGTTTAAGATTCCACTTTTGTTTAAGATTTCCACTTTCCCTGCCCAGTGCCTCTTTCTTACAGCACTGTCTAAGATTTGTTGTTTAATTGTATGCTAAACAGTTACAGTTGCTGATGTTTTGATCTTAATGCCTTTGGATGATGCTTACATTAACAGCAATTCGATAAACCAACCATTTTATCAAACTGCCCTTGAACATAGCTCTTGACAGAGCTGAAGACTTTCCTTGAGCATTTTGTGTGGCATCTCTTATGCTATTTCCCCTTCGGTTCGTCAGTGTGAGTTGGGTCTTACAACTGAAGCATGGGTCTGATGCTTGCTCTCCGCTCACTGCTTTACTTTGCCAAGGAGCTCTGACAATTAAGTTCTGGTGGGTGGTCTGTCACCCGTGTTGTTCGCAAGGCTGAGCCGGTGACTTCCAGACGGCTGACTGAACTATCAGCCCATATGACACATGCTGGTATAGCAAGTGTTGGTGACACAGGCAATGGTGCGTAAGAGTTTCTATCAGGGAAGAACGCAGGATTTTGAGTCTGACAGCCGCTTTGAACAATGGTTTTAATAGTAACCAAAGTTTCCGGTCCTATAAGGTCAGTAACAACATATTTCTGAGTATGTTTGAGTTTTCTTTACCAAAAACATATGCAACATTCCTCATTGCATCATTTTGTCCTATATAGAGCCAGCTTATTCATTCTATGAAGTTTCATTTAGATGAGAATTTTTGTGCTTCTTTTCATTTCATATAACAGCGTATGCATAGGTGCATAGAATTAAAAATTCAGAACTATATTCATAACATTATTAATAAAGTTATTTATATGCCAAGACTGCAAATAGCAAAGCTCATAGGCTAGGTTTCATTATTTTTAAGACTTCTCCACCCAGCTGTCAGTGTAGCAAATACCTTCTTCTTTCAGTCACGACTCTTCAGTAAGGTCACATTTAACATGACCTGTGGCAACGAGGTTTTTATCAAGTGTTGTGTACTTTTGGGACTCAAAGAACTCCAGGCAGTTACTCCCACTGTCCTCATCACCATCCTCACATTACAGCAGAATTTATATTAACCAAAGAGGATAGATGAAGCATGATCCTGATAATGACACAGTTTGTACACTACAATGTGAAAGGTTTGAGTGGCATTAGACACACTGTCTTGTATCATAGCATAGTGATCTACAGTAAGGGAATGATAGTGAAGGATGCAGATCATGAACCGAGCTGTTACGGAGGCATGTGGTCTGCCTTCTTCACTCTTGGAGGTTTTGATGAAGTAAAAAACTTTAGTGGTTTTGGAGGAGCACTGCAATAAACAGTGAACAAACCCAAGTTATAACAAGCTGGAACTTTTGTTGTTGTTCAGGCAGTTGACCTGAAGAGTTAGGAAAAAAAAAAAGATACCCTGTTCAAAGTAAGTTTTTCAGAGAATCCAAAGAGGGAGAAGATGACATGTCTAGGTCCACTTCCCTTCCCAAAGACAAGATCAGGTGTCCCAAATCATTCTTGACAGACTTTTGCCAGTCTCTTCTTAAAACCCTCTAATGCTAGAGGTGGAATTTTCTTAGGCAGTCTATTCTAGTGCCCAACTATCCTTCCAGTTAAAAACGTTTTATTCTCTAAGTTCTAACACAAATATATTTTGTGTGTTCAAATCTCCTTCTCCCACATTTACCCCACTGGATGTATAGATGTATATATAGCAAACATATTCCCACATGGTCCCTTTTTTTGCTGTCTGAGAAAGCAGGTCTTTTAGATTTGTAGTCTGCATTCACTTTGATTTTTATTAAATATGAGTGATAGAACTGTGAGTAATAGTACAGATGACGTATTGCTAACGCCTTGCACTCACTACTGAAAGTACCATGCCTGTTATGTCATCTATTCATTATTTTCTTGGCTGCAGATGAATCACATTAGTTTTAAATTATATATATAGTATTAACTAATATACTTACAAATTTGTCTTCTGTTGTTTCTAAATTAAGAATCCCTGGGTCTAGCACCATTTTCTTTTGTAGTTTGCTTTTTCTGCTGTTAAAATTATTCTCATTTATATGATCCATCCTCAATGCAATCATACTATTTTCCCTTTTTTGTATTCTGGTATCATTCCACAGTGACAAAGCTTCCTTTAAATTTGTGACAGCAGCAAATACAGTAATATTATGTTACTTTTTAGTGTTGTGGTCATTAAGAATTGTTTACAAGTTTTTCCAAGGCTTATATTTGTTTTAGGAACTCTACTAGCAACCTCTCTCCAGCCTTATCTTTCTCTTTTTTTGAATTCTTCATGCATTTTATACATTATAATTCTTATGCAAATCCTAAAGTTTCTGGTCTAACATTCAGCACTGAATCAAATGGTTTAGTAAAGTCTAGATAGTACTACTGGTATTCCTTTGTTTAGGAAATCAGCTGTTTTATCTAAGTGACATCTCAGTTTAATGTGACAGTCTTCCTTTGTTAGCATGTTGCCTATTCTGTTTGTTTCAATTTACTTTGGGAGGGAAGATTAAATCAAGTGATTGTTCCAAAACAATGATAAACATAACAATACTTTATGTAAGTCCTTAATACTCAGAACAAAACCCTAATAAAACACAAATTAAAATAAAGTAAGCATGAAAATTCACATTTGTTAGGAGAGAACACACAGCACTCAACCTCCTTTAAGCTACTTACTATAAACCATTTATTAGAAGCTATGTAATTCTCTACATGAGATGTATGTATAACAAGCTCAGAGTGAGCATTTTCAGATTTCTGAAATAGCTAGAAAACGTAGGGCATGTTCAAAGGCCAATAAAGCAGTATTAACATAAATGTTCTTTTACTATATTCTATTGTTTCATTCAGTGGTCTACTCCTTCATGAGAAACATGATTGTATGGCTTTAATGATGGGGGGAGCATTGCTCTCTCCCAAGTTAGGCACACAGTACATCCCTTTTGCATCCATGCTCAGAATATCAGCACTGACTCATCAAAACTCTGTACACAATGCTCTGTTGGGTTATGACTTGAATAGCTAAAAACAATATACTGTCTTTTTTCTAGAAAAATGAACTCCACAAAATCCCTCACAATAATGGGACAACATATTCACTGCAAATACAAACACAGGGAAGATATTTTAAGAGTGCAGAGGGTTGAACATTGCAGAAAATTTTACTGTTTCTTTGTTATCGAATGAGAGAACTAGGGAGACCAAAACGTCATTTGGTTTGGCATGAAATGAAAAATTTCATGGCACTTCATATATCTTTAAGTCCAATATAACACATTTTTCCTCCTGTGATCTCTTTTTTCACAGGTTTAATGAAAATCAATTCAAATTAAAAAAAATAATTTTAAAGGAGAAAAGGTAATTTTAAACAAATTCCACACTTACCCTTTTTCACCGAAAATTCAGTGAAATTCCATCAACTGGATCTGAAGGCGGTACATTATTTCATCTCTATGTAGGTGGGTTTTGATGAATTTTTTTCCAAATGAACTTAGCTCTGCTCTTGGTGACTTGAAATTTTTATGGCGAGTTCCTGGAAGAAATGGGGGTAAAAATCAAAATAAGAACAAGAATGAAGGGAATAAAAGGAAAGGAGAAATAAAATCTTATTTGCTATTGGAAACCTTTAGTTACAGTGTATTGGAAGAGTATAGTGATTAACAAGAATTATCCTCCATACGAGTAAACAAAGAGGAGTCTTTGTTATTGTTTATAATAACATGTTCATTAGCTAACATAAACTAAATACTTTATAAGCCTCTTCAAATCAAACATTTTTACCAGGTATTTTAATTGCTGATAGCTAGGCAACCATGAAATAAATTACAAGTTGCCCTTGCATGATTTAAGCTTGGTATGAGATTTGCCACAAACAAAAGAAATATTTCTCTGCTGGATTTCTTTCTGCATCATTTACTCCCTGCAGTTTAGAGCAGATTAATGTGTTCAGAGACTGATTGCTGTAATTACTCTGCCCTGCTGCTCTTCTATATTATGCAAACAAATGCACATGATGAAAGAGAGAAAATGGACAAGAATAGAGATTCTTAGGCTCTCCTGATTTTCAACTTAAAATATCAGGTCATGAATAAAAGCTAAAACTTTGAACCAAATTTGAGTGTAGTTCACAAACCTAATTACACATCATTAGTTTTTCTTGCATGTTTGTTTCAATGACTTTTTATGTAATAATTTTCCATTTAAAATTATTTTTTTAATTCATTCTCTTAATTTAGAAACTCTGAAACTCTAATAGACTTTCAGTATTGGCAAATGTTTACATTCTTTTGAAAAACTCCCTCTAAATATTTGTTTGCCAGTAGCAATCATCAATGGAAACCATTCACTTACATTTCAGTTACAGCAAATGACCATCATAAATAGTTTGGAATAAAAAAGCAAAACTAAAAGATAGTAAAATAAGATTTTTTTTAAAGTCTGAAACAAGGCTGTAAAATGGGTCAGGAGGTTTTAGATGATAATCCCATGATTCCTAACAGTAGTATGCTCACATTTTGTATAAGGTATGTGTGTTTATAATCTGTATGTCCATAGACACTAATGACATCACTCATACCTTTTTCTGACTACACTTTAACTCTCTAGCACACTGTAAGAATTCTAACAGTTCCACTTCAAGCAAAAGGCTGGACTTGGTGACCTCCAGCGCTCTCTTTCTACCAGTGTTTCTGTGGCCCTATGAATTCGGGCTTCATGGAAATCAATTGAAACTCTTATTGATTTCTGTAAACCCACAATTCAAAACTGTCATGGAAGTGTTCCTGCATTTGCCATATGGGTTACAATCTATGGTTTATGGTTTACATAAGCCTGATAGTTACGGCAGAGAAGTTGACAACACATATGCTTATTACTGGGTTGTTTTTTTTTAACCTCTTCTTTGTTTACCTTTTCTCAATATGAATAAAGATAGGAGCACAACATGTGGATTGTTTGTTTTCCTTTTCTTGTTGTTTGTACTTCCTTCCTTGGGTAATTATCAAGGAGCCAGGTGTAGTGATTTTTTGTAATATGCATTAAGCAGCCTGTATTTATAAATTCTCCTGTTTCCATGTTTAGGAGAACCTAAAAGGATCTCTCGGTGTTGAGAGTATATTTGGGATTGATTCCAAAGTCACAAATGGTAAAAAAATACATTTTCTCCATTTCCTTTGTAAATATTTTTCACTAAGTTTGTGTGCTATATCACTGAAATTTCTGTTAAATACTGTTTTGTATTGAGTTTTTAAATTTTCTTTCAGTTACAGTATTGTTCTTTGAAAAATTAATACAGAGCAAACTAAAATTGTATGTATCATTCAAGAAAGAAAGAACAAACAATTCAGTAAAACTTATTCTTGGAGCAAGATAGCAAGAAATGGCAAACTTGTTTTTCTGCCGCAGGGAGCTGTGTGTTAGTCATTGGCAGTCAGCATGGGCTCAGATAAGGACATATATTGTCCCTTATAGGAATAGAAGAGCACTATGTCTGCTTTATCTAATTGCTCCCTTTGAGACATATATCTTATTTACATTTGCCTCCCTTTCTCATGCATTAAACTGCAAAACCAGATTACCTTCCCGTGTGTCTCAAGTAACTTATGGAAAATGTGACAAATTCAGTTAGAGCTTTCTACTATGTTTTTTTAAATTATACAATGATACAATGATGTTTGTTTCATCATTGTACTAAGAAAACAAAAAAACACAAAACAAAAAACCACCACAAACCAACCAACCGCAAAACAAAAAACAAACCAAAGGCAAGTACAGAATTTCTATGAGGCTGTCAGTCTGATGAATGTGGCTCACTCTGTAAATGCAAAATGAGTATTTGGTGCGCACGTCTCAGGAAAACCATCTGTATTCAGAAATGCCTAGATATTACAGGGCCTGAATGCTCCTAGCAGGTACTTTCAAACAAAGGTGAAAGCCATATAGTCCGGTGGCAAATAAAGGCATTGACTAAATCCACTGGACTTATTTTGCCTGTTCTGTCTTGTAGCCCAAAGTCTATCCGCACATAAAAATAACCCCTTTTATGTTTTTTCAGTAACTCCCACTAGGAAACTTACCATTCAAAGTTCACTTATGAAACTTGCATCTCAACCAGAATACAATTATGTTCAGAGTCAGCCTGCAACCAGGTTCATGTGAGTTCGGTTAAACTTGCAAGCAAATGTTAGAATGAAATTTTTCAGTCTTTATCTTCTTTTGGATATGTTTACTATGGTTATTAAAATCATAGCATGATTTTTATGGTTATCAAAACCTAAATTTTATTGCATAAAGTTTCCACTTAAGACAAGCTCTTTGCTGTTAATCAGGGTGCAGCAGTACCTTGTTTATCTTATTGGGGTCTTCCCCCTTTTCCCTGACCCCAGCCTTGGGCCTGGCACCAGCTATCCTGCTGTCGTGGTTTCAGCCCAGTCAGCAACAAAGCACCACGCAGTCGCTTGCTCACTCCTTCCCCCAGCCCCGGTGAGATGAGGAGGAGAAAATATAAAGAAATGCTCATGGGTCGACACAAAGACAGGGATTGTGGTCACGGGCAAAAGTCAGGCTCAACTTGGGGAAGAAACAAATCAATTTCATTTACTACCACTCACATCAAACCAAGGATACTGGGAAGTAAAACCAAGCCTGAGAACCCCTTCTCCCCATCCCTCCCTGCTGCCCGCCTCAACCCCACTCCCGGTTCTCTCTCCCTCCTCCCCACCAGTGGGAATGGGGGT
>JANXJC010000059.1:13292201-13322391 GCA_027564655.1 Leptodon cayanensis
ATCGTGTTGTTACCTGTCTCCCCTGAATCCACTTTGAGCCAGATGCAGCCATCACGACCAGATTACAGCCCCCACGGGTGGTTATCACTTCAGCAGGTTATGGGAAATATAGGTCAGGTTGTGGGGGGCATGGGGGATAGGATGGGGACGGGGACATTGCCACACTGTGTACTGGGTTTGGCTGGGATTAAGTTAAATTTCTTCACAGGAGCCTGTATGGTGCTGTGGTTTAACTTGCTTACCAGAATATTGTTGATAAGACAGGGATGGTTTAGCTGTTGCTGCGCAGTTCTTACACAGCACCAAGGCCTTCTCTGATTCTCATGCTGCCCCCACAGCAAGTCGGCCGAGGGTGAGAACACGGTTGGGAGGGGACACAGCTGGGAGACTTGACTGAAAGTGCCCAAACAGATACTCCTGAAAAGTCATGCTAAATAATAAAACTTGGCAAGGGAGGGAGGGAGAAGTCCTTCCAAAGTAGCCATTGCTCTGGGAATGACTGGGTGCCACACTTTCTCCGCTGGGACAACCTAGGGAAAATGACGCATCGCCAGGGTCTTGCCCTGGGGAGAAAACGGACCGACACAGATACTGTGGATCAAATGGTTTCTCCGATTTATTAACTGTGCAACACTCAGTTATATATGAGTCTGATATCTATACACACGTAAGCTATATGGTGATTGGTTAACATGTGTTGTCCACGCGTCTAAACAATAGTCCCATTGGGTAAGGTCTTCTGATCACGCGTATAGTTTCCTCCGCCTGTATCTTATCTTGTACCCTGCTTGCAGTCACGTCGGTCACGTACCTCCGACCTTGTTCTACTTTTTGTGCTTGCTTCTGCAAACTTGTAACAAAGAACAGTGGTGTCTTGTGCTACCAAACAAAGAGCAGTAGTTGTGCCTTATGCTAACAGTTGTACTTTTTATGCAGTTTCTCTTATTCTCCTACAAGGTTTCCCACAACTGGGCATCTGTCTGCTGGTGGTGAGTGATTGCTTTTAGAATCACTTTTTTGCTTTCCTCCCCCCCCTACCTCCTTTCACTTATTAATCTGCCAATATCTTGACCCATGGGTCTCTTGAGGGTCTTCGTTTGTTTGACTGAATGATTGATTGATTGGTTGGGTTTTTTCCCCTCACATTGCCCTTCTGATTCTCTCCCTCATCCTACGGGGGGTGAGTGACCAAGCGGCTGGGTGGGAGCTTAGCTGCCAGCCAGGGTTAATCCACCACAGTATGATAGAATAAGTTCTGCAGAAAAGACTTTCCACGTTTAGAATATAGCTTTTTGAAAAGAAACACAACACAAATAAGCTCATGGACTGCATTTTGAGGGAATGCCACAGCAGGTAAGAGTTGTTCTTCATATGTATGAACTGGTTTTTGTATGGATGAGTTATTCATTCGTATGGACTGAAATGATATAAAAAATCCAAAGGTATCACCTTACTAGATTTAAGAAAGTGAAACTGACTGTGCAATATCTTCCCTTAGGTCTAGTACATATAAAGTTTACATCTTTATATTGTTTCATCTTACCTAGTGGAAATGAATAAAACAGTAGTGTAAAACATTACTTTGAAGGAAAACTTTCCAAAGGTCCAGGGAAAGTCAAAAGATGGTAGCTATATGCTTAGCAGCCCATGTTTCCTCATTTCTTTCTATTTTATAGGGTAGAGGGCCTGGTTAAATCTCCATTAGAATAACAGAAATTTGCCATAAAAGTCTTAATTTATTTATCATTTTTTAATACTATGGCACTGACAGTAAGCATAAGTGACCTAATTGTTTTGAACTCTTCAGAGTCACTTTTCTAAAGAGATTATATACTCAACTGTACTGTACCTAAATAAAACTTATATAGTTGGTGATACATCCTTACAGAAGAAGTTCTGTATGTAAGATTAAGTTCAGTCTGGAAAAAAACCCCAGTGATGGATGAAGGATGGTTGTAGAAGTGGATTAATGCACTAATTTTCCTTTCAGAAACAGGAGGGGAGACTTTTTGGCCACAGTTTCAAGTATTGTCTGATGTTTTCATCCTTATTTTTGGTGCAGCTATACATACAGCATAAGGCAATCTATAGTTACCTCTCTGGGCCTGATGTGATGCCATGGGAAGTCAGTAGAAGAGATTCCAGTGACTATGAAAGACACAAGCCTGCAGTGTGTTACTTAGGAATGGGTTTGCCGTTTAGAAAAGTTTGCAAAAGTATCTGCTTTTCCACCGGTTCTGAGTGTCTCAAGAGCTGAATACACATAATTATTTTTTTCAGTGTTTTTGTCAGACTGTCAGATTACATTACCAAATGAAATATGGACTCCTCCTGTGTAAAACCAGTAAGTGACAGCATAATTTCGGCTTTGTGTTTTAGGGTGAGAACTCTACAGAGCAGATCAGAAACATGGTTACAAAAAGAATTTCAAAGTACAATACTGGAGGGCTTTCAAATTAAGCTTTTCAAATGTCATAATCTGGTGTAGATTTATAAGAATAGATTTAATACAGCTGAAAATATTTTTACTTAACTCTGCTCATTTGGCTGAAGAATAGATGTTGCTGTGTGGTTTGGTTTTTAAATTGGCATAGTTCTGAAATTATACATGTGCAAAGTTGTGCTGAGCTGCACCAGTAGCCATGTTTATGCTCAGTGTCACGTTCAGAGACACCTGAAAGCATTGCAGAAAATGTTGAACAATGTCAAGAATGTGCGCTTAGGCACATCAGGAACAGCAGAGCTGAAAAGGGGCCTCTTCCATCTCTGTGGTTCAGGTGCATATCTTCATCAGTTGTTAGTGGTGCCTCAGGTATAACATTCCTCTGAGAGGCTGGTTGTCTCTTGAGCATTCAACAGAGCATGCTTAGCTATACAGCTGGCTCACACTTGATTTTGCCTCTCTGTCCTATAAAAATTTCTAATTGATTGGTTCAGCAAAGCGAATGCTCTGTGCTGGGGTTTGATTTTCAACAGCTTCTCTTTCCTAAGAAAAGCCAAAAGGATATTGGCTAGGTTATTCCAGCTTCATCTGTTCTCTCATTTAAATGTTTGAGTGTTCCTCCATTTCAGGCCTTGATGTCCTTTCAGTTAGGCTGGTTGTCCTTTCAGGCAGCTCTGGGTATGTCATGTGTCTTTTAATAATGGATAAAAATGTGTGAACTACTTTCTGCAATGGGACAAGACAGATATGGTAACTTCTGACAAGATATGACAAGGTACAACATATCATCTGTCCCTTGTGCTCAAGGTACAGTAAAAATCTGCATACGTGCAGAGAGAAAAATCGGTTACTTCACAATCACTGCCTCTGTGTAGACAGTTGGTAAACATAGTGTGACTTAAAATATATTAGTGGTGGAAGAAGCGTGACCTATCATATATTTATTGTAGGTTAGAATGTGTAGAGAGATAAATGATTGATAGCAGATAGCCATGATAATGTGCATCATTATGCAAATTTGTTTGTGTATCAGTGAAGACTGTATTAACTCTTCCATAATAATTAGTTATGTATGAGCTTTGCTGTGTTCAACTAAAGTGATCACCGCATTATGATTCCACAAAAAATGGGAAAAACTCTCACGTTGTTGAATAGTGTATAAAAAATATTATAAGCTGGATTGCATGTCAGAATTATATATAAATGAATTAATCCTAAAAGCCACAGTGACTATTTATTTTATCTTTTCCAGTGCTGATTTATTACAAATACCCATTTTTTATTTTTTTCCAACATTAGTTAGTGTTTGTAAAGTAGTGAACTTTATATATAGTTCACATAGTATACGTGAACTTGCAAAACAGGTTTCCTCCTGTGCAAAACCAGAATATACATATGTGTATAAGTAAAAATGAGTACAATATTTTCAGAACTAAAATATATGAATACTTTGTATGAATCTAAACCATTTTTTTTTGTTCTGCATTTGTTACTGAAATCCGGAATGAAACTCCTTAACACCAATGTGAAGTTAAGAAGCAGGCACTTCATTTATTGCAGTGCTGGGGACACAGGGGATCGCTCCTCTAAAGGCATGTCCCACTTAGTATCAAAATCCCTCCGTTTCTATAGACTTTTTCTGTCAGCCGTTGTTACATAAGCTCTTTACATAAAACTGTATACTATGCTCACTCTTAGGTTTAACCTTTATAATGATTGGTCCTTTGATTATATAACCTTATCAATATTCTTACTTAAAAACATCATTGGTCAATCTCACTTAGCTCTACTGATTGGAATCTTCGATACTCAGATCGAGATGGGAAGGGTAGGGGGGTTTCCAAGCAGCATAGCTGGTGTCCATGACGGTTTCCTTAGTTTCTTAAAACAAAACATAGAAAAACCAGTAACTTCCTGGTGAGGTTTCCATGGTTAGCTATTTCAAACTTTAACAATATTAAGGTTCCTGTAGTCACACATAACACAGTTCCTAAAGTTTCTATGGCTACATTTCAAATTTAACAATCCTATATATTATGCTTCACAATTTTACTTCTTAATCAAACCTAACTCTTCTATGTGATTAATTTTTTATTTCTTTACCAGAATATTTGCAACACATTCATTGTGAAACTATTCAGAAGAAAGAGCTGACAAACTTTTCGTATGAATACACTTTTGTGAAAATTTCTCCCTAAATTACATCTGAATAGATATGCCATTAGACACTTTTGATTTTATGTTTAGGGGGAAAAAAAATTAAAAATCCCTCCTCAAAGTCCTCATAACAGGCATTTCATACCTTTTCCCTAAGAGTTGGTTTACTCATCTGATTTATTTCATACTAGTTAGCAAATTATGCTCAGATTGCAGTAAGTCTTTGATGCAGTTGACTTGTTACACTAAGTAAATAAATAAAGCTCCACACTTTGTTACTAAAGCTATTTAAAATACAATAATGCAGGCAACGATTCTCAGGATTTAGCTTGACTAGGAAATAATTTGGAAGCATTATTTTTTTTCTCTGATAATCTTTTTACTATTATCTAGGATTGAGAATGGATTCTTCATTTTGATAGTTCAGTGTTTAGTGTTCTTTGTATTACTGATCATCAAAGGCATATTTAGTTTGAAGTCTTTATTTACTTTACATTTAAATGTTTTCTTTACTACAAAGGACCAAACCATTCACAACTCAGGAGATAATTAAAAATAGTTGGTGTATTTTGGTACACCGTGTTTGCATTGGGTGATGAGTCTCAAAAAAATGAAAACCATTTATATGGAAGTAGCTTATTTTAACTCACTGGACAGAGATTTGTTTTGCTTTTCCTCTTCTTTTCTAAGCAAACGTACAAACATATAAATCAGACCTTGAAGATCAGACAAAAGAACAGAAAATAATTCCATTTCCCTAAAGAATATTTCTGGTTTACTAATTTTTGTTCTTAAATACAAAGTTCACTTTTTGAAAAGCAGGCATAGATAGTAAAAGTTTTTCTGGAGATACTTCAGAAGGATGTGACAAGGAGCCTTTAAAATGTACTCTGTGTTGAGAAGCTAGTCTATCTTCTTTCATCTATCATGTTATCCAACTGCATTCAGTTCCTTCAGTTTTCATATCTATTGTAATACTATCTCTCACAAGAAATCCAAGCCATCCACCCTATTTTTCATCTCTTCTTAATGCAATGAAAAAGAGGAATAAAAACTAAAATGGAAAGTGCTTTGAATTTGTGTTTTGGAATACAAGTTTTCCTAGAACATTTTAAGATGTAAGCCTCCACCATGTCTAATTAATTCAACTTTGCTTTGTAAGCAGCATATCCATGCTCTGGCTTTTATACTTTTCAAATCTCTTGAAGTATCTACAACAACATATTTGCAGATGATCTTATGGGCTGTGCTCTCACTCTACTTTGAGTGCGGAGCTTGTGAAATCCTCAGATCAGAAGCTAGCAGTTGCACTTGAACAAAAGCATTTCCCATTTATTTCCATTTATGTGAATAATATCCATTCTTCATTTGCTATGTTAAGTTTGTTCAGCTTTTAACTCAAAGCTTGTTATTCTGTTCTAGCTGGTTTTTGGAAAGGGTTATTGATATCATGTAGGCTATAAAATGTTTGCCTCCTTTTTAAAAGTCTAATTGCACAGATGTGCTAAGCTGGCTGCTCTTCAAGACATTCAGAGTAGTCTCTGGTTCAAGGAGGAATGGTGTGTTGTAAGCAGGAAAATACAGTTTTAATTAGTGTATCTATAACTCCAACCACAGGACCAATAATTAAATCAGTATGGTCCAATTACTATTTCAATCAGAATCAGATTTTATAGCCTTCTGTCTAATACTGCAGCAGTCTCACTTCTTTTAAGCATCTAAATTGCATCTTATAAGCAAAATCCTTTGTTCACCGTTCATGAGAGCACTGTGGATGTTGTTAAATGCTTGGTGCTGTAGAGCAGGATGCAAAGGGCCGTGTCTGACACAATCTCTGAGTCTGTAACGCAGCACTATTTGCCAAGGCGGAGTTTAGGTGGGGCAGCAACAAGACCAGCAGCACACCGTCCAATGATACATAACCCAGAATTACTCAGCAGGATGGGGTTTTTTCAGCTACAGAGTGATTTCTGTCCAAAGATTTCTATTTTAACTCACATATGCATGCACGCACGTGCACACACGTGCACACACACACACCAGTGATAACCCCTGCCCTTCCAGTGCCACATAGAGCCCCGGGAACTGGGCGCTTGCTCTGACCGCCCAGCCTGCCGGGGCCCAGCTGGGGGCCGAGCCCCTACATATGTAACGAGTCTACTGCGGGCTCAGCCTGCTGCACCGTGTCCGACAGCCAGGGATGTGTTCCTGCCCCGCAGCGGGGGGCTATTGTTTTAGCTGAAGTTTGGAAAAGATGATTTGCTTAAGTCCTGTCCAAGATTATAACAACTGAGTTATTCTGCAAACGAAAGTGTTTGTTTTACCTTTGAACAGTCTCCTTGTATTTGTGTGGAATCCAAGAATGACTTTGCTATGGTTGAGACTATAGTCTCAGTAGTGACTTAGGATAATATTTTATTCCTAAGGTTCTGCTGCTGTTTCTGATAAGTATACGTCACTTATTCCACATACAAATCACTATCTCAATATTATTACATGAGATTTTGAGAGCTGTTTGATTTTCAGTGTGTTGAAATGAACCACATTTCTGAGAGGAAAAAAATAAAACGAACTCCAGAGGAAATGCTAAATGGAAACCTGGGGAAAAAAATTTCTGTGACATTAGCGTATTTTTTCCTTCCTGAAAATTAAGCACATGCAACAACAATGAGAAGAACAAAAAGAAATTTTTATTTCCCTGTAAGTGTAATTACTACTTCTACAACCACTGTGAAAGTACTAAACCTATCAAAATTAATGCTGATGGCTGAAAAACAGATGATTCAAGGCACTATGCAGCAAGTACCACACAGCTTTGATTTTTTGCATAATTCTTTATTTATCAACAGTACCTTGAGGACTTTTCCTGTGCTGAACTCAATTTTTCTGATGAATACCTTTTCCTACTTGTCAAAACTGTAATATTGTGAAGAAAGTGGTTATTAGTGTAAGATCAGCATGTTTTCTCAATAATGACACCTTTTGCTTGATGATGCTGCAGATATTTCCCCTTAACTTACTACTTTTTAAATAAATAATTAAAATATGAGTGTCAATATGAGACCAAATGTGCTGACAATAAAGGAGACGCAAAAATTGGGTTTTTCAACCCTTTGATTGTATCACATAGAGGCTGTATTCCCCAAGCGCCACGTAAACCTCCATGCAGTTTCAGGGACATTTTGTTGGACTAATATCTTTAAATAAAAAAACAAACCCCAGAGCTCTTAACATGAAAAGACTACATTTTGTATGAGAATTAAGATATATTTTTGTTTAAATTTTCTGTAGATAAAGGAAAACATTTTCAAAAGGTGACATTCACAAAAGGAAATATACTTTGTCCAGAAAATATTTAGCTTAATGATAAAAGACTGTCTATTAAAGAAATCTTATTTAAAAAAAAAAAAGCACTAAATAAAAACTTCTTTTAAAAAAGGCAAACTCCATGGAAAATGATGAGGATGGAAATACATGTTTCAAATTTGACAAGCTATTTATTTTTAGGCAGAGTGGACTTCCCATCTTTAAGCATGGGCTAGGAGTGTATTTGTGAAAGAACTGACAGATGCCTCCTTAATTACTGGTATAACAGAAGAAACCTGTGGTTGCTACTGTCAAATTGTAAAAGGTAATTGTTAGGTTGGGTCTTAATAATGATAAGTCAATGTTTAAGTCTTTGTGGTGCACAAAGGCAGCTGCATACTGAAATGTAAACAAATTACCCATGTATCCAAAATGGTTTTAAAATAATGTAAGAAGTGAGAATAAAGACAGCCTATAAAAAAGAAAGCCTTGAAAATATGGAAGGCATAGATAGAGCTTATCCAGAGAAAACCGATCATATTAAACATTTCACTTCTTCATTTGGCCAATAGACATTGTATAAATTATGCATTTTACTCTTTGTGATACATCTGCCATGGTGAGAATCAGAGCTGCAGGTAGGACAGACCATTGTCATGTAGAAGCACACAAAGAATCTGAAACCATTTCTGAGGCATAGATAATGCTGTCTGCTTTTGGTTTTAATGTCAGTGCAGAATTAAATTGTCTTCGGTTGCCCAAACTTCTTATTTTCATATAGGCACACATTTATCGACATAGTAACTCAGAAATCGATCTCTCTGGGGCCACCTTCAGACATGGGTAAACAAGTAGCTGTCGTGGGTGTCAGGACCCGATAAGTTAAAGCCATAACCTTCCTACTTCTCCCTGTGCCAAAGACTTAAAGAACTGGGCTGCTGAGGGCAACATCAGGAGAAGTGTGCCAGGGACTAACATAGACCAGAGCAAAACCAGGTGCCCAGGGCAGCCCAGGAGACTTCACTGCCACCGCTCTCCTGGTACCTGTTTTCCAAAGTGGGGTAGAAGAACCTTTCGCTATATTTCTCCAAGCTCTATGGTAGCGCCTGCCAGGACGTAGCTGTCCTTAAATCAGTGGTGAATAAAATGGAAATGTTTTTACTAATCTCTTGGATTTTGAGACTACGGGTTGAAACTAGGTTACACTTTCAGGCTTTTCCTTGCAGATATGAAAGCTAAAGACTAATTTATGTGTGTATGTACTTGTATGTATATATACCTTTGCTTGACATTCTCAGATAATTACTGGTCAGCAGGAGCTGCTATTTTAATTAAACATGTAGCACTACAAGATTCACAAGGAAATTATATGCTTTAGCATTTCAAGCATTGTAGGGAAATATTCCATAAATAAAATTTTCCTGCCACATATTGTAGACATTGGATTACAGTGATTTTCACTAGTTATTTTGCTAGAGGTCTTTTAAGATTCATCCTAATACTGATGTATAACATTGATCTAATAGAGATGTCCTGAGAGCTAATAGACTCTTTATAGGTAGACTGTACCTATTAATTTATAGCAAAGGTATTTTCTATCCTCACATTGAATAGAAAGTAGCTGGGACAAAGGAGAAGAAAAGCTTTTGATGGCCACTGGCCGCCTTTCTGCCAAAATTATCTCCTGCTCTGTAGATCCTCTCTCTAAAACAGATCATTAAGCAATTACCTGGTTCTGCTTACACTTTTAACAGCTTCTAAAGGCACTAAAATCCTCTCAGAATGAGAGCCCATGCACAAAGTTGAGCAGTGTTCGTGTGCATTCAGGGCTGATCAGAGAGTAAAGAAAAAGTCATACTCCTGTGCATCAGTTAGTACCACTTCAAGTTAAAGGTAATTTTCTTACAATATTACCACTTTATAGTACACATACTGGCTCCCATTCAGCCAAACACTTATGCTGGACCAGGTTATTACTTTGAACAGAGAAAAGAGATTTGAAATCAGAAGCTCCTGCAGATTAGGAAGCAGCTGTGTTCATTCAGTGGCCATCAGGGTTTTTTTTCCTTCAGCAGCACTATGTTGATTTCTTTTTTCCCTCTTTCTGTTGCAGATTTATCCCACCCAGTGTCAGATGCTGAACAGAAGCACCAATATCAGGAGAGAAATTAGCCTGGGCTCTTGAATGTAAATTACGACAAGTAAGTACATCCTTCCTCTGATCATAAAGGGAAACCAAGGCTGCTTTTCTTTCAAGTCGGATGACTCCTTCAATAACACTTCCCATCGAATTTCTCCTCCCCCCACACACAAGTTCTGCCCCCAAAACACTTATCTCCAGAATCATTAATAATTGCTGCTCACAGATTGGAGGGAGTTATTACAACAAAAGGACATTTACTCATATTCAGACAAACTGCTACACAAAGAATGTAAGATCCAAGTGTTGTTATGTTATTGGGCCTGTGAGGCTATTGTACCTGTTGTGGTCTTCACTTAATCACCTTGCTCTTTGCCTTCTGCTCAGCATATTTCCCAAAACTGTTTATTTTTTCTTTCTTCATGCTATTGCTAAATCATATCCAGTTTATGAGAGATGGGGAAAAAAAAAAAAAAAGGACAAGTTTTGTACTCCTAATATTTACCAGCTATTTTTTGCATTATTTCAGAAGGAAAAACTGGGACTTACTATCTCAAGGAAGCCAGTTTCTAATATTTCATCCTGCCAAAGCTTATAAATGTGTTTAATATTTTGCTCAAAACAGAAATATTTCAGAGAATGGAACTACTGCCACAAAGTTAGAAATATGCATAAGTCTTAGCAGGCTCAGGGCCTAATTAAATATGTATATTTTCTCTCATTTAATTTAGTCTCAATAAAGAAAGTTGGAGAACTTTAAGATATCATTATACATGGCTTGTCTTATTCCATTTCTACTGTTATGGTGCAATTTTAATCAACCTAGTGATGTATATTAATAACATAAATGGAACATTTTATTTTATTGCTATCTTTTACAATTAATCTAATTTTTAGGATTCTGTTATTGCATAAGTATGAGAAAATATAATTTTAAATATCTCAACTAATAAAATAGAATTAGGTAACATTTAAATATTACTAGTATGGAAATATGCAAATATTGTTGCCATAAAAGTAGTAAAATACATTATTATTTCACTCTTTCCATTTTTAAAAGAAATTATGGAAAATGTTCAGGGAAGCTGGTGATTTCTATGAGTGAGCCCTGTTACTAGGACAATAATACTTTTTGCAGAGATATTTCCCTAGAAATGGTACGGTGTTATACAAAATAAGTCACTAGTAACTAACTGAGGTAAGAATGATCACTTCTTTTCAATAACATCTCTCACAGGAAAGTTAATTTATAGGCTTTAGAATGATTTATCTTTAACTTAAGGGAAATTCTGTGTGAAGGCCATCCTGAGGTTATTTGCCTTCATCTTTTCCCCATAGCAAAAGCGATTGGGTCTGATAGGGTAGATATTATGGAAAAGAAAAATGAAGTCAGCAGGGTAATAATTGTTGGAGTACTGTGAAGAAGAAAGGATCTTATCATTTTCTCTTGAAAACGAAACAAACAAGGCCCCCATTTCTAGAATTCAACATTTGTCATTATTGTGTGAGTTCAAACTCTCACTAATTACCTTTACAATACTTTAAAAATATTAATGTTTTTTGTACTTGTTGACAGATTGGTTTCTTATCAGTTTTAACTGCTAAAATGGCAGATTATTCATGAATGCTATTATTCATATCTTGATGATGACAGGATTCTTACAAATCAGAACAAAGTTAACAGGAGACAGGCAGGCTTATTAAAGGATTTTTTTTTTCTGGAGAAATACATTATATAATGTCACATCTAGCTGCTTCTTATTGGAAAGATTGTCCTAGGAGCAACTCAGTAAAACCAAAAATATATACAAAGGTGAAAGACATTATTCAGATTAATCTCTCTTTCCATTTTTGCTTGCTGTGGAATCATATTGGACATTTATACAGTGTTCACAGAAATAAAAAAAAAATTGAGGATAAGAATAAATTCATCAGTAAGAAGGCTGGGAATAAAAAAAATTCTCAAAATATAAATTATTGGGCTTTAACAGGCTATCTTCAGAAGGGTGTATCAGAAATGAGCAACCTGGTTTCTTGAGGAAATAAATGGTAATCCATTTGTTTCATGTAATATTCAAGAATTGAACCACAAAAATTTTTCACAATGCCTGGAGTCTCAAGATGATTTCTAAACTAAATGCTGCAGAAGAGCAGTCTACTCAGGATGACTTATGCTGTCAATATGAAGTCATGTAAGGGCAAGCACTATCAGAGAAATGCACAATGGATTGCACAGAAAGAGGCAAGCTTTTATTTTTTGCACTTTCCCTGCCATATTAGAAAAAAACCAAACAGACAAATCCCCCCTTCATCTTTCATTGATAGGTGGAATTCCTGGCTTAAATTCAGAAATTAAGAAAGATAAAGTAGGGTGGACCTTAGGTTAGCTGTTGAATCAACCCAACATACATTTTCCAGCATGATCAAAAGACAATGTGTTTTTCTCTACAAAAGCTCTGTTTCAGATATGAGGAGAGTGTCTCAACTAATTTTAAGTACAAATATAGAGTGCAAATATCCGCCTCTGAAACAGTCATCCTAGTCTTATTTTATAAACAGTAGATAAAATAATACATTCTCTAGGAGGGAGCTCTCAGTCATTAGGATGAGAAAAAATATTTCTGCTCCTCATAATTTATATGGTTATACTACAGTATAATATGCCAATTAATGGCAGATAATTCACATTTACAGTGTCTTCTGAAGACCAGTGGAAGCCTGAAAAAACTATCTGTCTTGTAAAAGGGTAGGTGGAATCCCCTCAGGAAGTTTTTGGTTAAGTGTTTGGAAAGAAAACTAGAGGAGAAGCAGACAAATGCAGAAGGGCAACCAAGCTCAAAGGAATCATTTAGTGAAGACAAACATAGAAATTATAAGTTCTCAAGACACAAAGACTTCTGAAAAGATAAAATTCTGGTCAGAAACAGATGAGATCATATTCAATGGTTCAAATCCTGCTTTAAGCATAATAAAACTACATGAAGGAAAAAAACTTATACGCGTTATACAAAGGATAACCATCTGAGATACGGGGGGAGTGAATAACTTTTTTCTAACAAAGACGTAGATACAATGGAGATTTCAGAAGTCTAGTGGAAGGCAGGCAGTGCATGGGAAGACAATTTGTGGTATATTCCATAAATGCACATATGACGTGGTATATGCTTTACATGAAGGGCAAAGTACGTGCATTAGTGAAGAAGTGGAATTATATGATAAATGAAAAGCTGAGCTCAATTAATTATCAAAAAATGATAGACTACCTGTGTACTGAAGCTGCAATATGGACTGTGTCAAACATTAAAAAGGAAAACTTAGAAAATGTATGTTTTGAACATCATATTGTTGTCCATCCAAGGTGCAACAGGCACTGTGACCAAGAGCCATGGCAGATTCGGTGTAACGAGGGCAGAAATCCCTGGCTTTCAGAAACCTATTGGTAGCCTGGAAGAACATCATAATGAAAAAGCAGATTTTTTAGTCACAGTGTCTTCTGGAGTAACTGTTCAGAAAACACAAACAAAAGGAAAGTAAAATATTTATTTCTGAGGAGTGCATGGGATGTGGTTCAAAAGTGACCGTTACACTCTGCAATAATGAAGATAATCTCATCACATTTACAGGAAAAGCTGCCCTAAAAAAAAAATCTCTTCCAGTAACACTTAACTTCAAAACCAGTGTAATACAAAAAAACCCAAACAACCCCTTTTTGTTTGGTTGGTTGAGGTTGGCTTGTTTGTTTGTTTTGTTTCTTTTAGAAGGAAGATAAAAGAAACATTCAAAAGGACATCATGCTTTCAGGTAGTACAAAACTGTTTAAGGACGCTGTGTTAAAAGGTCATATTTAATGTATGTTATCTATCAGAAGATATCCTTGACAAGGTAGAAATTAGGAAACTCTGACAAGATAAGATAGCCACAAAAAGGTGGGCCAAAAAATTTAGAAGAAACAACTTATAAAGATATTTAAGCCAGCAATAAACCACAACAGAAACAGGAATTATGAGAAAACACCCTTGCAGAACCAATGATCTCTGTCTAAAAGGAGCCTTCCAGGAAGGTAAAGCCGTAGCCATCAAGCTAAATCAATTCTTTGCACAAGTGTTCAGGTGTTAAGAAAGTTCCCACAGTGCTGCCATTCTTTATAGAAGATAAATCAGAGCAAGTGTCTCAGACTGAAGTGTCAGCAGAAGAGTTTTGAGAATAACCTTATAAACTGAAAAAAGAAGTTACCATCTCTGTATTTTATTCATTAAAAAGTTCTAAAGGAATTAAAGGGGTGAAAATCTCTAATTATTAATTCTAAGAGTTTATGGATTTAATTAGTCTCAATACTAAAGTAAACAACTTCAGTAGTAGAAACTATAGTGAAAAGATGAATGAGTAGGAATCTGGATAGATATCTACATAAATCTGGTATAGTGGTGAAAGGTAAGTGGAATCATACTAAATTACAAGGAAGATGTTCTAAAACAAAGAAAAAGAAGATGCTTTTCACACTACATATCATTAAACTGTATAATTCAGCACCACATTAGATTTCTAATGCCAACTTTGTGGATAACTGCGGGAAACAGCTAGACAATGCACTGGTGAAAAGCTCCAAGGGATATTAAAAAACACATCTGGGAAGGTCCCTAAACTACAAGCTTGGGGAAGCTAGGAGGGTATAATGGGGGGAGTTTCACTATACATTTCCCCACTCTGGTATTCTTTTAAATGTTCATCACAGGCCACTGTCCCAGAAGCTGGAATAAACAGACATTTTGTCTGACTTCGTAACAGACTTGTTAATGCATATCACAGTCTACATGTATAAATATAATGCATAATGTATATACATTTGAGATGAATTATACTTCATTGTGAAACAACAAAGCTTATAAGAAGAAACCTTTATAAGAAAACTTTATAACGGAATTTCTTATTTCACTTTGATACTATACTTCTGCTATTTTTGAAGAAAATGGATTTTGTAAGGATATCTTTGTAACTTTTGTAAAGAAAAATGCAAGTAATATTTGGTTTAGAGTAGCTTTTAAACACATTTAAGCATTAGGCAAAAATACTCTGAGAAAAAAAAATAATCCCATATTCACATTTTCCTTTTCTATAATTGTGCTTCAGTGTCAGTCAAACAAGACTTCATCAAAATTAGAACCAAAATAGAGCAAAACTCTGAATTCAAGCATAATAATTTAGATCAATTAAATAATATGCATGTAATGAAATTTAACAGTCTGAAGACAGAGGCTCATAATTAAAGTACATTTTTACTATAACTATAATGGCACAAACATAGCATAACAATGAAAAAATAGCACAGATAATATATTTGTTTCCAACTGATAATGTAAGGGGAATTATACTAATCAAGATAAATTAATATCTTTTAACTCAATGTTTATATATAAACACAAAAGATGTTATCAAATCTGCATATGAATAAGTATTAGACTGTTGAGAAATTAATCCATATTTACATAAGTTAAATAGCTGCTTAGATTCATTTTAAACATATACATATTTGTAAATAAAGAGATTTTAAGGACTGGAGATAATGTTAGTGACTAATTCTATTCAAATAATATTGCGAAAATTGTGAACACTCCATTGGTTTTGAAAATTAAAGTCAATGTTTAATTTCAAACTCATGATAGCAGCATTTTCTTATTTATTTCACATTAGCAATCATCCTGGTAAAGGCTTTAAGGCACCAGACAGGACTGTGGCACCTACCAGATATCAACTTCCAGCAGAAGTTGGGATTATTAAAATGTCCTTTGTGCCTTTGTTTCAAACCAGAAGGACAAAAATATAGTCAGCTGTTGTATCAATAGAAGGTATCTGTAGAAGACAGATTCCTTTTTGTTTCCTTCATTTCAGATTTTTATTTTTCTCTTTTGCAACTGGAAATCAAACACCTTAGATCCTGATATTACTTCTGTTCTTGTCCCAGGCTTATCACCAGTAAGTTTACCTGAAACAGTTCATGATCGCGTAATTACTGAGAAGTCCTTCAGTTTTAAAGTTTTCTCAAATTATTATCCTTACTTTATAGGATATTAGGGGGAAAAAAAAAAAGCCTCTTTATTTCCTATTTTGTTGAGGACAGTCAGCAGTGGAGCATGTTGCCCTGAGAGGCTGTGCCATCTCCGTTCTTCAGAGGGTTTCAGTCCCCAATTCTGGCAGGAGGGCTGGCCTAGAGACGTCCCAGGGCCCCTTCCATGATCTGCAAAATACTTGCAGGTACTCAACTTCTTTCTGTCATATCAGCAAAGAGAGTAAAGAACAACTTGTACAAAATTTGAGTCATTTATCCTCAGTAACAAAGATCTGTTGGATTTAGTGATGTGTCCCTTCAGGTCACACGAGGTGAATGAAGAAGTAAGAATGGGGATGTTTTGGAGAGCTGGTCTGTTGTCATCTGTTGTGGTATCTGGAATCGATTGCTCAAGCTCTTCATGGAATAAAATAACAAATTTTAAAAAGCCTATTAACCTTGTACTTCTGTTTGTGTTTTCTGAGAGTATTAGTGTGCCTGAAAGTATTCCTACAAGATGCTACAGAAAGATTTACATAGGGAAGAATTCCACAGGAAACTAAGATTAGATTTTCCTTGCTCATCTGTTGTAAAAATATGTTCAGAAAGAAAGTCTTCCTGGAACCGAGGGAGGGTCTTAGGGCATCTCTCAGTTCATTACATTCAGATTTTCAACTAATGGGCTACAATGTACAGGATTTAATGTATTGGTTCATTGCAGTTGTAACTCTAGGACTGAACTAGTCAAGGAAAGGAGCAACTTGAACCCAGTGCATAAGTAACAAGGTAAAGAATATTTGGGGTTAGAAAGCTAGGCAGAAAAACTCAGATGTCTGAGGCTGGTATGGTCTCATTTTTCTGTGCCCACAAACACCCTGAGTACTGAATTTTGTTAGAACCTGATAGCTGAAGAAGAGCCATTGGGAATTATTTCATCATATCCATAACATCCAAGAAAATAAAAGGTCGCCTGGCATTTGATCAAAGGAATTCGCTCTGTACAGCCAGTCCTTGGTGTCCTGCCCCTACTCCTTTTACTGCCCTGTGCCCCGGCACACGCATGCGGTCATGTTTCTGCACCACAGACTGCAGAGCTGCATTTCCTCCAGCAGCATTCCTCAGCTATCGGAGAGAAAACAGCTTCACCAGCTTGGGTGTCCTACGGCAGTGGGGACTCCGCTAGCTGTTGCTGTAGAAGATAAGGATGTCCAACAGAGGTCTCCCAAGCCATAGAAACAGGTACTGTCTTTTCATAAATCCTACATCTTATTCTGCCTTTAGCAGAGTGTACAGATGTAATGTACGTTTTACTCTCAAAATTCCTGTCAATATACACGTTTTAAATGGAACTTGAGAAATAGTTTATAGCTGTTTTCTGTGCGGCATCCTGCAATCATCAAAGCAACATCAGGAGAAGTGATCGTAGTTGGCCTAATTTGCAGTGGTTTTGTCACATGCATTAGATGTAGGAGTGGGATCCTTTGACCTGTTGGAGTGCTTTCTGTGGTTTGATGTTTTCAATGGGCATCAATTTAGGCACAATTTGTTTCTGCTGAAGTATACCTCATATGCTAAGATAAGCTCATACCATGAACACTAGGACATAGGCCTTTAAAAATTATTGTCCATTCCATCTCATGTTACTACTTTTTAATTGCACTGACAAATGACATAAGAGAGATTATATACTGAGTTGCAGTCAGGACAATACATTTACAGATGTAGGTTTCTGCGCTTCATTAAAACCTTAACACACGGTTGGGACAAACACTATTTCTCTTCTTTCTATACCATTTTTGTTCAAATGACTTAATAATATTGTTTTTTTCTCCACTTTGTGAATATTGACCACCTCCACATTGTAAAATATTTCACAGCTGCCTTAAGGCTGCAAGTATTTCTTGATGATTTTACAAAGCATATTCACCAATTGTTTTTGTAATACATAAAGTTCATAATTTGTCTCTAAGGCAGCCTCAGACAGGATCTTTAAAAGCTTTACAAGGAGTCCTTTATTATTGTACCACACAAGTAGTTTATTGTCCGAGAAACGCATAACACCAAGAAGGCTCCTAGTCTTTGTCTTGCTTTCACATATACGCAGAGTTTCTTTCTAATTTCTAGCATGCTTTTTTGAAATAAGTCCTTGTACAGACTAATGTGAAGTAATTTGTGTTATTCCACTGGAACGCTGAAGGATCTCATTTAATCTCTGAGAAATGGAATCATAGAGCCATTGAATATCTCAAGTTGGAAGGGACCCATAAGGACCATCAAGTCCAACTCCTTGCTCCTTGCAGGACTACCTAAAAATAAACCATATGACCAAAAGTGTTGTTCAGACACTCCCTGAACCCTGACAGGCTGATAAATTAAAAAACCAATTTACTTTATTTTAGGCAAAATAAACTAAGCTGTGGGCTCTGATGGGTTAGTGGGAAGCCTGAAATAAACTTTGATAAAAGCAGTCCCACATTTTTTTCTTGGTAATACTCACACTCTTTTTACCTATGGATATAGTTTGACAGCACATTGCACAAAAGCCAAGTTCTATTTGCTTTAATTTTAAAGGTGCAAGAAAACTTGCATAATATTTGAAAGTTATTTGCTCCTCACTGATAAGCGTGTATTCTAAGTTTCCCAACCTGTTCCTATTTTCTGTTCTTTTTCTTGTCCCCTTTTTCTATCTTGTAATTAAAAATCTGTACTTAGCCTGCCTAATAAATCTTTTATCTAGGAGATAAATCTTTTTTTGTCATTAATGCAGTTCAGTCATGAGCTGAAGAGGTAGAAGGAAAGGGTATTGAAACTCTCTTTCTGTGTTAACATTTTTTTGGAGAGGTGTAGAGAGCCAAGCACATAGGTCTGGGTTATAGATTTGCACCAGAGAGATGTTTAAGGGCCTTGGAGGCTGAGAATTACTTTCTGACAAGCTGCTAAAAGCCTGTGTGGGTATTAGTGTGGTGTGAAGCCGGGTTTTTTACATTTCTGCATGCTGAAAGTGATTTTTATTTCTGCATATGCAGTTGAGAGAGGAACACTGGCCTATTGACATAGGAGAGATGGACACTCCATGTGAAATTCTTCTCACCTAACTCTAGCTGCCTGAAAAATGGGCATCTAGACAAAGCTATTTGTCTGGGCCTCTTCTCCGTCCCCTTTTAGTCAATGGAGAGAAATAGATACTGCCACAGGCAATTCATCCCCCCTATCTCAGACACACAACCGAGATGGGATGAATTACCGTCTGGGAGATGCCTCTTTCTCTTGAGTAACTGCGTATGGAGGTTACATTTCTAGCTCTGAGCATCCATTTAACTTTTAGATGGCTAGCTGAGCTGAAACATACTTTCTATGTACATTTGTAGCTCAGATTTCTGTATGCAAACAAGGAAATTAAAGACTCGGCAAAGCCATTCCATATGCTGGAAGCAAATACTCTTGGTGTACGTTACAAAGAAAATGGTATTTGCATGGACTGCACTTCCAGTCTTTCATCTGCTGCTGTGCCAGTGAACTGCTGGATTCAGAGAGTCGGCGATTATCAAGCCAGCAAGATGAAGGGGCTGAGGATCAGCAGGCCAGAATGGGCTTCTAAAAAAGATTTTGGATAGCTTTTATGAGAAATCAATAATTATCGGAGCTTTGCATAGCCATAGATAAGCAAATTATCACTAACTTGCAGCTTTCTAATAGCCTGTCATTTAGAACTTTTCAGGGGCTTACTTTTAGTGCTTGAACATGAATTCAGAGCTTAGGAACTGGTCAACCAGTACTACAGGAGCTGAGAACTGTGTCATCCCAGGTCAGCTACAGCAGAATTAGTGACAGGAGTAACCTAATAACAAGGGACTGTGAAATAGAGTAGCATTATGCTAGTCCACGTAAATAGCGCAGAGAGCTGAAGACAAGTTGGCTCTTTTGTGCTTATTTGTAAGCCTCTATGTTTTGAACGATCAGGCCAGGAAAGAGAAGGTTCAGATCTTGGGCTTTAGAAATTTAAAAAACAACTGAAGTAAAAGTTAAACTCCAACTTTTGGCCTGAGCACAATGTAGGTATCTTGTCAATATACTAATAAAAACCTAACATAAGCTCCTTAAATTCCTAATTTTTTTTTATTTATAATTGCTTTCTGGACAACATGAAATCTCTATGAGTGTATTTTCAGAAACATCTGGGTTATCAACAATTTTATCTACAATTTTTAAACAACTTCAGTTACTCTTCCAGTGAAATTACAGAAATGTCAGGCTTTGTAGTAAGCTCTACTTTGAAGCTATCTTTCCAATTGTATGTGAATACAAATACTATTTTATTTTTTGTCTTCTAAGCAAAGAAGCAGTGGGAATGTCATGGCATTTTTGGTCACTTTCATGTTGTCATCTGTAAAGTGATGAATCTGACATCTAAAGTTACACCAGCACAGTTATGTTTTTCTATCAACCAGCACATCTTTTGTGTGTGCCCGGTGTTGCACAGATTCAGTTTGTCCTTCAGTCAGTCACTGTGAGTCAGTTTCCCAGAGGAGCTGAGTTGGATAAAACAGATGTATTAAATGGAAGGTGAGGATATACAAAAGCTATACTAGATTTTGCTGCAATTTCCCTTGCAGCCCAGGCAGAGACTGAGAGAAGACTGAGCTCAAGGGCTAGAGGCAAGGGACACTAATAAATGACAATATTATTTTGTGGTTTTCTACAGAGAAGGTATGTTATCCTGCTAGTTTCTTTACAAATTTTGTAAGATTGATGTAACTTGCTGTATTGGTTTGTGTTGCCACATTTTGGTATCAGGAGGCTGTATGGTGGCCTCCGTGAGAAGAGGGCAGGGGCTGCTCCGTTTCGGACACAGCCAGTTCCAGCTGGCTCTGCGATGGACTCGCCACAGGACACCACTCAACACGTGTTTCACAAAAGGACAAAACACTGCATGGCAGAAAGAACGGCGAGAAAAAAAAGTGCGAGAGAAAACCCTGCAAACACCACGGTCAGAGACGAAGGAGGTGCTCCAGGCAGTGGAGCCAAGATTCCTCTGCAGGCTGCGGAAGGACCACAGTGGAGCAGATCTCCAGCCTGCAGCCCGTGGAGGACCGCACTCCGGAGCAGCTGGGTATTTGCTGAAGGAACTGCAGCCTGTAGAAAGGACCCGTGCTGGAGCAGGGGAAAAGTGTGAGGAGAAAGGAGCAGCAAAGAGGATCTACAACGGACCGACTCCAGCCTCTGCTCCCTGTCCTGCTGCGCTGCTGGAGGGGAGAGGAGGCAGAGGAGGCAGGAATGAAGGAATGAGGTTGAGTCTGGGAAAGAGTGGGGGAAAAATGTTGGTTTAATATTTTTGACTTTGTTTCATAGTACCTAGCTCTCTTTTAATTGGTAATAAATTAGATTAACCTTCCCCAAGTCAAATCTGTTTTGCCTGTGACAGTAACTGGTACAGGATCTCCCTGTCTTTATCTCAACCCATGAGCTTTATCTTATTTATTATCTACCTACCCTGTTGAGGAGGGGGAGTGAGAGACCAGCTGGGTGGGCATCTGGCTGCTGGTCAAGGTTAACCCACTACTCTTGCATATCTTAATCATACTTTTCCATTGAAGAGAAATTTCTTAATATCAAGTCAAATTCAATAAATAATGGGGCTTGAATTTGTGTAAATTTTGTGTAAATTGTACCTTCACAAGTTCTTTAAACTTTCTCTAAACTGACAATGCTCTTTTTCTTTAATGCAACCAAATATTTAGGACTTCTTTTCCTTCTGTGGAAGCAGAAGAATTCATAGCTATCAATTTTATCACATTTGATATATGTACCTGTAGTCCTGGTAGACAAGTTTAACGTCAGTTAGTGGTGTGCCCTTGTGGAGAAGGTGGTGGGCTGCGTACTGCATGAACGAGAGCAAAGGCAACAGATGAAGGGAAGCAGTTAGTCCCCCTTGCTGAGGATACGTGAGGCCCCAACTAGACTACTGTGGCCACTTCTCCCTTCCCTCAAGTAATTTTGAAAACCTGGAGAGATTTCTGTGAAGGACCACAAAGAGATCTGACAGCTGGAATATATGACTTATGAGGGCATGCTGAGATACTGCTGAAGTTTGTTTAGCCTGGAGAGCAAAAAATTAAGTTTGGATCTAATTGTAATGTTGCACGAAATAAAAGTGGTTCATTGAGATGAAAAAAAAAGAGGTTCATTCTCCGAGGGGTATGATGAAAGTACAAGAGCAAAAGGCTACAGTAAGGTCGCAAGAAGAAGGATGCTGATTATCCATAAGGAAAAAATCCTTCACAGTAAGATTTGTTGAACAGTAAACCCGATTGGCCAGAAAGGCTGTGACATCTTCATCTTTAAATATTTTAAAACTTATATGGATAAGGCTTTGAGCAACCAGTTCTAACTTTGAGGTTAGCTTTGCTTTGAGCAGCAGACTAGACTCAATAGTTTTCAGATAGCCAAATCAACCTATTTATTTATGTAATTCCATGACTCAACATCTTTACCTTAAAAAACCCAACAGATTAAAACATTAATAGTTAATGAGACATTTGACTTTTGAATACATTATCATTGTTTCCACATAGATAAGTACACACATGCACACACAAATGCACATATATATGACATCCAGTGAAGCCTGTGTTAGACATGATTTATCTCTCTCTCTCTATATGTATCATAAAATGAGAGAAACATAAATTGGCAAGGATGTCTGGAGAGCAAGTGCTTCATACCCTTTATTACAAGCAGGGCCAAAGCAGGTTCACAATCTATGTGCACCATATATAAAAAACCTTCTTTAGAGTGAGATGATTATTCATTGCTATCTAAATTATGACTACACTGCTGATATTGTATGCATACATTGTAATGATTTAAATACAAGGCATGTATCCATACATAAAAGGGTAGGTATTATTGGGAAAACTAAAAATCTTTAGGACAACTATTGTGTATCTGTAAATACAATAATTTTACTGATATATTTGTTTATCTGATCAGCATCATGACTACAGAAAAACATGACACAAGTCAGTTGACATTAAAAATGCATTTTAGCTGAAGCGTATGAAAAGTCAGCATGTTGGTTGGCTTTGCTTTTGCTTTCTTTTAGGATTATAAATGGAACTCTTTTTGGGAAATATTGGTGAGCTGTTCCTCAGAGGGAAAGGTGGTTCAAGTACTACTAGGTCTATTTTGAGGAAAGATTTCTTTCCATCTAAATCAGATAGAAATTTACATTTCCCCCGTGGTTCTGACATGAAAATAACCATGTTGTTATTACTTTGTACTGTATGGTATATGATCTTTCACTGATTATTTCTTTACACTGTTCTGCTATTTACAAGAGCCAGTTTCAGTGAACAAATCTGAAATTTTCTAATATAAAAGTTGAATGTTTCTTCATAACACTGAAATATTCTAATTCTAGTGTATTTATAGCTCTAGTGATTATGCTTAGACTGCCACTCTTCTACCAATATATGTATGTTTTTCCTTAGGATGTGTGTCTAGAACATCAGTTTTGTGCCTAACAGTAGAGATATCTAATATTTGAATAAAACTTACTGCATAGATTTCCCGGAACCTAATATATTATAGACATTGCTAATAACTCTCAATGAATTTATCACAGTAGAAATCTGTTTCTCAAAAGCTCAAACACTAGAAGGATCTTACATTTACTGAGCGATATAGTTTATTTCAGTGTGTATTTGAACTCAACAATTTATGACAGACAAAACTTAGCAAAGACTTTTTTTTGTCTCTGGAAACTAGGTAAGTGAAAAACAGTGTCTTCTTGTAGTTGAACCCATGGGGAACTGTGGAAAATTGATTTTTCTCTCTCTTAAAATATATAACTGAAACAATCCTAATAAATTATCAATAGGAGGACAAGCATTCCCCTTAATAAGTGACCCACTTTCTTGGGATCTTTAATAATTTTCTAAAACTAATTAGCATTTTGGTTAATCTGGTATCTTTGCGTACAACACAATAAGACGAAATACGCAGAAGTATTTTTCTGGATAACAGACATTTATTTCTGCTGAAGTAATGAAAAATGTGTATTCCTTATGCCTACATTTCAGCAGATTTTTTCTGTGAAATAGTTTGGTACTCTTCAAGTAGTTATATCTATCTTGCATATGAACTATGATATTCTAAGGTGGTAGTCTAATTTACCTTTCTAGTTCCATTATTTTTGAAATGTACACAAGTAAATGATTTAACATATGTGGAAAAAAGTCAGACAGTATGATTGTTTGCATGTACTGTATCATCAGTTCTTCATAGACACCAAATAGAAAATTTTCAATCAATAGTTTATATTACTTATATATGAGTAGCTGTAGGACTTACATATCTGTATTTACGTATCAAGAAGTAGCTCACGATTTAGACAGTATGGAGAGAACTGAAGATAAAACATAATTTTGTAATTACATGATTGTGTTGAATAACATGTCTGATCTGGTCTGACAGCTCTTAGTCTTACTAGAAGCAACAATTAGCTTTAGAAATATAACTATCGTTTTGGAGTTCATTGAAAAAGTTCCCCCCCAAAATCCCCAAAGGCCAAAAGTTTCAGTGAGAATACATGCCTTTACATGAACATTACTAGCGAGAAAGAAATGAAAAATGTTGTTTTTATAAGATCGACATTTCTTTTTAGTTCATTATAACTTCAGAGATAGTTCCTACCTAAATCCTACTATCTCAAGATCAGTCTAGCAGTCTTGTTGTTTTTTCATCTCAGGAAGCAATACCATCTACTTTCTCCCATGTACAACCCAATGTCAGGAAGGACCTAAATATTGTATCTTATATTGTACCACCAGGGTCCCTGGAGTCAAGAGATTCCTACAGGAGCTCACAGGTGACCTGATCTTGAATTCAGCCAACTCCATGTTGACATCTGTATCTGATCCCATCACTTTTAATATCCCTTACTGTCAGTGAAAAGAAGCAAATGTTCTTCAAATGTGATTCATCTCACCTTAAAATGAATGCTTACAATAGGGTAGATGAAGCATATCCTTCAAGTGGCTATTGCTCTCCACAGTGAATCAAGGGTGACGAGATTTGCTAATATATCTACACTCGGATACCTGAAGTTGAGCTGGCTGACCTTCCCTGATGCCTTGTTGCAATTCTGACATGACTGCAGCGACATCTATACTGTACTTTATTATCTAGAGGGTTTGATCTGGCAGGCATACTCATCAAATCCTTCTGGACTGAGTTCAGTTCAGTATGAAATGGGACAGAGCAGGTACTTTAGTTTGTAGGGAACTGCCCTAGCCATTAGGGTCACTTTCACATCTCTTACTAAAGCAAGAACTGAAGGAGCCAAGGAAAGAAAATATCAGTTTGGGATGAGTGGGAAGTCCTTAATTCATTTTCGCTGTGAATGAAAATTCATGGCTCTACTGACTAGCACATATCATTTGCATAACTCACTTAAGTCTTCATGGTAAAAGACAGATAGTGGTAGCAAAATGTCATCAAAAGATTTGTCTAAAATTTCTGTCCTTACTACATAGAAGAACAAGGCTGGTTGCATCTCAAAATGTAAATGGAATACGGATTAGGCATTATGTTTCCATACTTCAAGCAAGTAATATTTCCTTACAGGATTATATGATTGAAGTTGAGGGGAAAAAAAACCACCAAATTTCATGATGTCCTCCTTTCTGCTCTTTGACAAGATTTGTGTTATCAAGATTGATCTTTTTGCAAACAGCAATTGTCTTAAGTAATTTCATTATGGACGTGCGGATACAGGGAGGGTTGGGATTAAGACAGCATTTAACACTGAAGGATCTGCTTGGTTGACAAAATTAACAGCTCACTGTCAAGTCAGCAGTACCAATTAAGTACATTACCGAGTAAAAGGCTTTCAACTCTTGTTTTCCAGAAGCCACGCATTTTACTAAGTGCAATGTGCACAGGTACAAGGAAATCTATCCTTTTTATTTGACTGTAATTAACTTATTATTGTTGTTATGAAGTATCACGCTGCTCTTTGGAACAAAGTATAATGTTCCAAATTTAATGTAAATCATCTATGTCTAGTGAAAGGATATTTCACATACTGATCCTGCAGTGGTACTAGCACTCTTGCAATCAAATGTTCCTCTTGACCAAGGAACATAGACAGCTGAAAACTAACACATCAAAAAGAAACTAAAAATAAAAATTACTAATTTTCATCCCAGTGAACTTCTTCATCTCCCTAACTGTTGTTCAACCTGGTGAATGTCACTCCGAGCACAGTATCTGTGCGGGCAGAAGGGAAACAGTGGGTCACAGAGCTGGAGGCAGGAGGATGCACAGGTTAGCAGCAGCACAGAGTTGTATGTTCCTCATAAAGCTGTGACCTAAGCCAGGTACCTATTCTGCTGTTTTTCCTGGTATTCTACAAACACGGAGAAGTAAATTTTGAAGCACATGTAATTTGCTACCTTAAAGTAGCAACATTGCTGTATTAAAGTCTCACTTTTGCATCAAGCGTTATCAAGTAAGAGCCATTCTAGCAACTCGCCGTCTGAGGGACTAGCAGTGCGCCGGCTTTTTAGTACGCCCAGCTGGTGCCTTACAGCAGCTTGGACTTAAGTGCCAACCCCAGGTCTCCAGATGCAAAAATGAAAGTGCGGGTCTTCAGGACGTGGCAAGAAGTTCTTTTGAAAAGTCTGTTAAATTTCGGTTACTTTGATAACCAAAACCAATACACTTTGATGGGAGGGTGTGAAAGCACATTAGAAGGCTAGGTTTCCTCAGTCCTAAAGCCAGGGTACAAGTCATTAACAGTTAGCAATCTGTTTTGTGAGACCCACTGTATTCACATAGCCCTGTAATATGGTATTGGCTTTGCTAGTAGCAAGCCATAAGCTTTGTAATCATTTTTCAAGGTCTCAGGAGTGAGGGTTAGCTGTTAACAGCAGTTTTTCTAATTTATATGGCTAATTTGATTTATTTTTGTTTAACTTTGTACGGTAACACCATGGTTTTACAAGTCTCCTATAACAATGTAGTACAGAGAAATACAGTCCTGGTACAATAACAGGGGGCTTGAGAAATAAGGACTTGCCTTAACACTCCCCCACTGCCACTACCTAAATGAAGCCACTGACTTTAGAGCTCAGAGAAGAGGGGGAAAGGAAAGCATAACATCAGGAAAAGAAGAAGAAGCTAAAAGCGTATGTTTAACAAATTTAATTGTGGTGTTATTATTACTGAAACCTCATAGATGTATTCTTTCACTTTCTGCAATTGCAAGTTGACCAATAATGATTCTTGGATTAGACTGTTAAGATGCCAGTTATACTAACAATACATTATTGACTTTATATATAAAGTATGTTTTCTTTTTTCTCATAAACAAGGCTTTGAGCATAAAACAATTTATTCTCTGCTAATTGCCTATGAATCCATAGTTTCCACAGAGGAAATGAATAATACTTCAGAGCTGGAATGAAATGGTGAACTGTGAATATGGTAGTTTGAAGAATGAAAAGAAAAGCATGATTTTGAATAGAATCTAACTAAAGAGCTCACTGTGAGGGGGATGATAGTGGACTTTTAGGGCAAAAAAAAAGTTTTGTGATTATGTACTTAGAAGCCTTACCACAATGCTTTGCTCTAGGATGCTAAATTAAATGTTCATAGCCAGCCTCAGTTATTGACACTTCCTAACATCTCATGCCTTGTCTTTGTATTCATGACAGTATTGTTTTAAACATGGATATTTTCCATATAATATGTATCTATGGTATAAAAAGCAAAGGTGTTTTATTACCTGAATACAGGTTATTTAGTGGACCATTTAGTATAAAACTATTGATACGAGGATCAATAAATTGTATGAACATTTTCCCATCTATCAATCATTCATCTATTGTAAGGTTATATTGCTATTCCTTCGAGAGTTTACATTTAATGTTTATATTTTGATCTGTAGAACATAAAATGGAGACTCAGGTGTCTGTGCCATGTGCCAGGTGCATAGTCGTATGTCAATGCACACAGACTAAGAGTTATCACTTCCTTCTTCCAGAACTTCAAAAGTGAACCCCAGCAGAATATTCTGAGGTAGTGCGGGAATACCTACAGTCCTGATGGTGCTGGCTTTCAGTGAGTACCAATAGGGTAGTCTGCATCTAAATGCTCTTCAACTGAGCTAGGTAATAGAATTTAATCTTGGGAGATTAGATGGGGAAACAATCACGTTAGAGACTAGGCCTGTACTCTTCCAGTCCCAGGGATCAGCACATGACAGAAGAGCTACCACAAGGAAGGAAAAAGGACAAGATGGGAGAGACAGATGTAGAAATTCATTATTTCATTTGCCATTTAGAGTTGTGACAGAAGAACTGAAGATAACATAATTGCCAAAACACCTTGTGATGTTGACTGGCTGGAAAAAAGTGGTCTCAAGAATCATAGTTCTTTCTATCAAATTTCTCTGGATTTCCAGAGATACCCCAGAATAATATGCTTGCTAACTTTTCAGTAGCAACCATTAAACATTGAACCAGTGTACTCTTCTGCAGAATAAAGATGGTAAGATCAATTGTAGCTATATTATTCACCCACAAATACATCAATTTCTTTATGCTCAGCCTTATACACCAACATGTATTCCTCTCCAGTATTGTTAAGGCATATTGAATGAAAAGGGGGAAAAAGAAGAAGAAAAAATATCTGTTCAGGGCCCTGACCCTTAATTCTAGGTAAGAAATTATCGCAGGAGTTGAAATGCATGCATATGGGGAGGCCTTAAGCCTTTTGGGATTTTTTTCCTTTTTTCATTACCACTGCTCAATTGTTCTATCTGATTTGAATGTATGTTAAAGCCTTGACCTAAGAGAAGACTAGGTTGCAGTTTTATAATTCACAGAAGCAAGGGACAGTTCCTAGACAGACTGCTATAAGAAGAGACAAAAAAGTCAGTGAAAATTCATGAAATCTCACACATTTCCCTGTTTTGTCAGAAGAAATACATTTTAATGAAGCATCTGCATGTTCTTGAAAACAAGTGGATGGGTTCCAGTTTTTTTCCTCCTCCACCATTATATTTGCCTTGCTCCTGTTTACTTCTTTCTGGAGGATCCCTGCTCATCCATGTCAGAAGAATCACAACCTCAGTGTCTGTTGGGAGAACACTTAAGTGAGAACTATCTGTCTAGGAGACTCTAAATGCAAAAATACTTGGCTGCTAAGTCTGAGAGTGGGCTTTCTCAAGTTAAGACCATATGCCATGTATGCAGAAGCTAATTTAAGGTTTAAAAGATGACGAAATAAATAAAAGCCTGAGTGGCAAAATGAGCAGATTCTTTACTCTCTTCTATTATAGTTTCAGAACTTTGTAGTTTTTTGCTTTTCTAGAGACTTTTAATTTATGATTCCTGATGCCATTTGTTTCAAGCTTTATTTTAAAATATTAATGTTTCAACCATGGTGATTTTAAAGAAAGCTTTGAAGCATCAACTGAAAGTCTAAACATTCAGAAGAAAACTCCCTCAAAATAATTTTCATTCTTGATATTCATTCTTTTGGTTGACTCATGCTTTTCTAGCTGATGTCATTATTTTTGGTTACTAATTTCTGTTTGTGTATACCTTTAACTGTCAGTATTGCATTCCCCTCTGTCTTTGGGTATTTGTTCAAACACAGATTTTTACATGCACAGATACAACTCTTTTCTGTTTCTTGAATATAGTCTTTATTAAGGTGCCAGATTCTTTTATTTTTCAACCTTGATTTAGACACTAAGAGATACATGACTCGATGTTGTCATTTAACCCCAGCCAGCAACTAAGCACTGCACAGCCGCTCTCTCACTCTCTTCCAGTGGGAAGGGGGAGAGAATCAGAAGGGCAAAAGTGAGAAAACTCATGGGCTGAGGTAAAAACAGTTTAATAGGGAAAGCAAAAGCCGCGCACACAAGCAAAGCAAACCAAGGAATTCATTCCCCACTTCCCACGGGCAGGCAGGAGTTCAGCCATCTCCAGGAGAGCAGGGCTCCAGCACGCCGAACGGTGACTTGGGAAGACAAACGCCATCACTCCCAACGTCCCCCCCTTCCTTCTTCTTCCCCCAGCTTTAT
>JANXJC010000059.1:13332390-13366609 GCA_027564655.1 Leptodon cayanensis
CAATTTTAAACAAGTTAGAATGTGGTGGTTTGGTAGAACTTCATTGAAAATTATGTACACGATGGAACTGAAATGAAAATTACATGCATAATTTTGCAAAGACTAGCATCTTGAATCCTTGTAATGATGGATTATAATCCAACCAACTCAATTCATAATCCAGGAAGTACATGAGGGATGTCAAGTAAATTGTAGGTGTAGATAGAAGAAAGGCTGTTAATTTGGAGCATTTCATTTAATTAGTAATTTGGTTTTGTTCTTGACCGTGGTATTGTTCAGTTTCTCAACCCCATAGAATCAGAGCAAACAGCTGACTTTGGTGATCCATGACAACGGTTGCAGAATCTTAGGTTGGTTCGGTGGGTTTTATCAGAGCTGTTTGGGGAGGTGAGAAAAAAAACGTGCTGGGAAATGAAATATTTGTTAAGGTTTCTATGGGTTTACAGATTTGTCAGCAAGCTAAGCAATGATACGGTTTTGTCTTTTGTCTGTTCGTCTTAAATCCCACTTGGCTGATGCCAGAATAAGATTAAAATGTATACAAAAACATTTATTCATGACATGAAAAATCAACCACACAGAAATTTAAACAAACAAACAAAAACCCCAGAACAAAACAAAACAAAAAAAACCAAAAGTAACACACTTAAAGGATAAATATGCACAGCTGGCTTAATTTAAGATTACTTCAAGAAGATTTATTTATCTTACCTCCCTGATTTACCATCATTCTCCTGTTAAGGTGATACTAAAGGTTTCAGAATTTTCTGTATGTCTTATGAACAGGTTGGACCTAATCAGCAGATTCCACGTTTGACCTTGCCTGTAAGAGCAACAGAACTCCAGCAGGAAACACTTTATGGAATATTTGCTGCGTGAAGATATGCATGAGATATGCATTAAAACAGATAATTTTATCAATTTTCTAGATCTCAAATGTTTCAAGTGTCCAGAAAGCTTTAATCTCTCATTCAAAACTCATCCTCTTTCTCCTTTATCCAGAAGATAATTGATCTTTACAGGCTTGAGATATGGGTCCGTGAGAACCTCATGAAATTCAACAAGGCCAAGTGGAAGGTCCTGCACCTGGGTCGGGGCAGTCCCCAGCATCAATACAGCCAGGCGGTGGATGAATTGAGAGCAGCCCTGCAGAGAAGCACTTGGGGATGCTAGGGGATGAAAAATTAGACATGAGACGGCAATGTGTGTTGGCAGCCCAGAAAGCCAGTCGCATCCTGGGCTGCAGAAAAAGCAGCATGGCCAGCAGGTGGAGGGAGGGGATTCTCCCCCTCTGCTCTGCTCTGGTGAGACCCCACCTGCAGTCCTGCGTCCAGCTCTGGGGTCCCCAGTACAAGAAAGACATGGACCTGTTGGAGGAGGTCCAGAAGAGGGCCATGAAAATGATCAGAGGGCTGGAACACCTCCCCTGTGAGGACAGGCCGATAGAGTTGGGGTTGTTCAGTCTGGAGAAGAGAAGGCTCCAGGAGACCTTATTGTGGCCTTTCAATATATAAAGGGAGCTTATAAGAAAGACAGAGACCTTTTGCCAGGCCTGTAGTGACAGGACAAGGGGCAACTGTTTTAAACTGAAAGAAGGTAGGTTTAGATTGGACATAAGAGGAAATTTTTTATGATGAGGGTGGCGAGACACTGGAACAGGTTGCCCAGAGAAGTTGTGGATTCCCCACCATTGAAAGTGTTCAAGGCCAGGTTGGACAGGGCTTTGAGCAACCTGCTCTAGTGAAAGATGTCCCTGTGCACTGTGAGGGGCTGGACTAGATGATCTTTAAAGGTCCCTTCCAACCCAAACCATTCTATGGTTCTACGATTCCATAATAAACTTGTGACTCACTTGAAATTAAAGGATTTTCCCCTTTCTTAGATATGAAAATATGTTTTTTTGTTAGATTAAACATTGGCTAAGTATTCAATGGCATTTTAGATGTGCCAGTGATGTTCATAATAGTTAACAGATACAATGAAGGATCTCCAGGAGGCAATTTGGATGCAGCAGAAGCTTGATGCTAGGTAGATGGATACTCAGGGGTTTTTACAGCTGCTCTAAAAGCAAAGTTTAAGCACTAAACGTAATCTCCTGCACTTAACATTACAACCATTTTCCTCAAAGAGAGATAAAATCTCCCCTTCTCTTGCTGTTTCTTTATATACTCTAGTTTAGGATATTTTGGGGGGCTTTTTTTGCTTTTTTTTATATCCTATATCAGCATGGTTATTAAAACCAAGTTAAAAACACTGAAATAGGAAAACTGTGTATCATTCATTGTTGACTTGCATGTTAGATGTTACAATAATTTCTCATACCAATGTGGAAATCGATTTAGTCTGTGACCCACGATTTCTTTCTCTTAGGCACATCTCAGGCAGTTAAGCCATTTGCAGTGAATGAACCTTGGAACGCTTTCAATGGCGTTTCATGGAGGCTATACATGCCTATTGAAAACTACCTTTCTTTCCTTACTTGCTTGTTGCACTTCTTAAAAGTAGTCCACAGATCTCTTACTGGTATAAGGAGAACAGGTGGAAATTTGTCATTGCATAAGAAAATACAAGCATTTTGGTTTAGGATATTTTAAAACAGTACTCAGTAGGCATTTAAAATGTACACACACACCTAATTTACACAGAATAAATTGCATTCTAAATTGCCATTATTTATTAGCAGGTACGTATGTATACTTAGCAACACAGTCACAGGATTACCATTGCTTATTAGTGTCACTTTGGTTACTAATAACTGTCATACTAAATGACATTTTGGACTCCAGTTTTTTTTTTAAAGAGGAAAACATTTCTTGGATTCAACTTGGGAATGAATGTTAAGTTGATTTTGAGGCCTTCTTCATGGAACTACCTTTAAAATCACCAGGATGCAGCTGGGAGATTTTCAGCCAAAACATCAGACATAAGGTCTAAATGCCTGCTCTGTTGCCTGGAAAAAGGCCACTTGATGGCACAGGTCATTCCTCTGGTGTCGGTGACAGTACTGTCTCTGTTGCCTTGTTCCAGACAAACCACAGTGCAAATTATAAGAGATGCTAGTACAAATGCAGCTTTATGCCCAGGCAGTGCCTTGCTCCGTATTTCTCCTGGATGGACAACGAGGCAGAGCAGTGCTGTGAGTAGACCTTATCTCCGTCCCGACCACCTCAGCTCTTCTCCTGCTCTTGTTTCTTAGCATCATACTAAGGATACCTGTGTCCACACAAAATATTCTTCGTTCACAACTTTAGATAAAGTCTGCTCGGTTTCCTGGGTTGGTTTATATTGATTTTGTTGGACTCTGGGTCACACCATTGCCTTTCTGATGTGCAGTGAATAAGTAATTAGAGATATTGGTTTATAATTAGGATTAAGTCTCTTTATAACTTTTTTCAGTCACAAACTCTAATGGGAGGTGGGGAAGTCACTTCGGTTATCACTCAAATCCTATAAAGAAACACTGGGTGATATATTTAGTTGTCAGAATTAGTAGATGACCAATTCATATACTGCAAATAATTTATCTGAAGTGTAGCTGATCCCAGTTGCTACTGATTTTGATGTTTGTGAAATTACTTAGTCATCCACCAGTTTCTCTATCTGACCATGCAAAGTATGCGGCCACCTTTATCAAATTTACTGAGAGAAGTTATAGAATTGATCACTAATAAACTGGAAATGGCAAATAGAAACCAACTTTTCATATGTGTAAATGTCATTTGTCAGATATTTCTGGAATTGCACTTTCAGCAAACAGCAATAACAAACAGTTTGTGCGTGCTGATGAAAAGATCTGGTAGTTAAACCTGCATAAAACTGTGTCTACGTACAACAAATCTGAATTTTACAAGAAAAAAAACAGAGTTCTGCCACAAGACTTTTTTTGCAGTTTCAGAGTTCTGTTTGTAAGCTTTGGTGCTAAAGAGTCACAGCTGAAACCACTGAATTTCGAATACAACCTTTTTTAATCAGAACTATATTTTTACTTAGGAAAAATATAAAGGGGCAGGATTATGTACATTATAGCTAGCTTTGTGGAATTAATGTCCTTACCTCAATCCCCTCCTACGCAAGAAGATCATTGACAGTGTTTGTGGGTTGACTACTTTGGCCTTGGAGTGACAAAATGCATGTTAGCAAATCCACTTCAGTTTATGAGGAAGACACACATAAATCACAAACAAACGAACAGTCTATGTGCATACACACATGTATATGTTACATATAATATATGTATGTAAAATAGGTAAAGATAAAAGAGGCAGGCAGAGGTGATATAGATACAGATATGGATACAGATATAGATGTCATTTTCATGTATATGTATTTTATGAAAAGCAATATACCACCTATAGAGAGAGATAATGACTTCAATCTGAAAAATACATAAAAGCAAACAAAGCCAGATTAAAAGAAAAAAAAAAAGGAAAATAAAATAAAGGAAAAAAAAAAAGATGAGTTCATAGGCTAACTAGAAAATAAGAGAAATAATGATGCATTCCCTTGTTGGATTTTTTATTATTTCAAAGCCAATTTTCCACGTAATTATATAGCTAACATTTTGTCTCTGCATCTATTATTTCACATGTACTACAGGACTGAAGCAGCAAAACTGACACCTAGACAACATAGTATTAAAATGCGAAACCATTTCTAGAAAGCTGTGTATGGTACGTCAGATCACAGTCAACTTGCATTAGCTTAGTAAATCTGTACTGCCTCACTGAACATTAGCTCTATTCCATCCATTATGGTGCAGCGATTGCTTATTGTGTTCCCAGGGCTCTTTTATATGAAAGAGCGATAGCAGTGTCTGCCAAAACGGTCTTGCCCTGTCAGAGTAGTTTTAATTGAGCTGAGCCATAGGACCCTGCCCAGTGCTATTACAGGAGCAGAGAACCATTTGGTGAATAGCACTCTACGAGATTACAGCTGTTAAGAGTATAACGGACAGTTACTTTAATATCCTACCCAACTAGGACACTATAAACATGTCTATAGGTAGACATTTTACCTAGTTATCCCGTTTCCTAAACCAGTGTGGGTCTGATGCTTTGTGTCTATGTTTTGTGGGAACATTACTGCTTGTATTGGCAACGAGTGTTATCCATTCTGTGGTCATGGGAGGGAGATAGAAGAGGTCATTTTTAGAAAGCAAACATTTGCTGCTTAAATTCCTTCTACTTCTTTAGAGCAACTATATTACCCAAGTAGACTGAAAACATGGGATTTAAATACTTTATGTATTTTTCTAATGAAAATATGTTAAAGATTCAATGGAGAAAGTAACTGATAAGGAAAATATTTTTTTTCAAGCTTATGAGAGCTGATTGCAAATAATGACAAATATAAACAGGTGTAAATAAGCACCTGAAAATTTACTTTTCAATTGTTTTATTTGAGTAGTTCTGATATTTGAACATACATCATCTAATTTAAATCACTCTTTTTTAGTTTCAAATTAATTTACAAAGTAGCGTATCAGCAGAGCAGAGTGTCTGGAAAGAAACCAAACAATAACTAAGTACTTCCCAGCAAGCTCATGTAAGTTTGTGTATTAAAAAAAACCATCACGAGTCATCAAAATGGAACTAGAAATGCAAGTTCTTTCCCCAGCTGTTTAACACAGAACATAAATAGAAGCCTGCTTAATTTCATATTTCTGACAGACCATCAGAGATCAAATAAATAGATATGATGATTTCTTCTGATGATGATGACGATTTGTGCAATCCCATTAATTCAGTTTAATAAGTTTATCTATGTCAGGCAGAAAACTGCTGTGAATGTGGGGCTCATTTTACTTCCATTCTGTATAGACAATATCTAATGTGTTTGTCCAGCTGAAGACGTGCTGGAGAATCATCAGTTTGCAAAGCAATGGCATTGTGGAGACCAGAACGTGGAGCAATTTTTTCAGAGACAAAACCAAAAAAAAAAAAAAAAAAACCAAAACCCCAAAACTTTTTTTCTTAAGGCTAACAAGAGGTCAGCTGTATGCCAGAGCTGGTGCGAAGGATTCTATAGGAATCTTTCCAATAGAATAGCACTGCTGCCACTGCATCAAAAGACCAAAAACTCAGCAGCAAGCAGCAGGATATTCAACCGACGTCTCGATCTCAGGGACTCTTGCCCTGAGAGCTCTAGGCCTGACCCTCCCAGCTGTAGGGGCTGCGATCGTAGGCTGCGCACATCTACACCACATTGGACTGGGATGACCTACAAGAGCACTCGTCATCCCTGTAGAAAACTTGTAAGATGAAAGCAAGCAATGCTAAGTCACTGTCGCAAAGAGTACGTGAAAGGTATTTTTAATCACTTTTTCGGCACCAGGGAACCTGTAGATTCTGGCTGAACATCTCTGTAGGGAGAGAAGGCGCATCACTCTAGGACAAAAGTGAGATGCCAGCTGGGTGGTGGAAATTATTTAAGACGTTGTGTGCCAGCTATTTTGTCTGCCTCTTTCTATCGAAGTTCCATCAATCTCTTCCAGCTACCCTTACACTAAAAATGGAACCCTAGAAACTTAATTGTTGCAGGACTTTACTTAATAGTCTTGCTCAAAAGCAAATTTGGCTGGTGTAGGGCAGGTATTGTTAAATACTGTATTGTGTGTTAATTCATCATCAACAGAGAATTTGAAACCTGTTCCAAATAACAACACAAACACCCAAGATATGGAAATTCCACATTTTTTTCAGCTGTCTTAGCTAAATTATCATGTATTTTACAAGCCAGCATTCTTGGGCGAAAAGGTTGTGTTTTCCTCACAAATTAAATATGCAAATGGGCTTAGACAGCAACATTTGAATTGTAGTGACAGCATATTTTTTTGTTTGTCTTCTATCAGTAAAAACAAGAAACAACACATGCTACATTCTATAATAATACTTTGTAACGTTCTTCTCCGTATCTTTGACATTACCAAATTAAACTAATTTTCTCATTTCCGTTGTTTTAATAACTTCTGCTTCAATTTTGAAACCACAATGGAAATTAAAGGAAAACAAAAGAAACATCATTAGAGAAGTTGATTACATACTGAAGCAGGGACTTCACTGAAAGAAATTTAATATAAAAGATGCTGTTAGGTTGTCAGACCTGACACAGATGAATAGCACGCAGATATTGTGGACCTGAGATTTTTTGAAAACTAAAAATAGCTCCTTTTCTACTTAAGAAACTGTTGTAGTCTTGGATCTCACTGAATGCCAGCAGTTGAAAAATATAACTGAAAGTACATAGAAGGCCATTTCTTTGCAAAAGAAAAAAGGACTGAAATCTCAAAAGAAGCTTGGAAATGTTTTCCACCGGTTGCTTCCATACATCATAATAATGAGTAGGACTATATAATACAAGAATACTAGTATATTCAATCTCAGGAAATTAGCTTTGAGTGAATTAAGAAAGCCAATGAGCAAAGTGCAATGCACTAAAATAAATAAATTAGAAGAACTCTGGAAAATATTCAAAACAGGCCCTTAAAAGATGAAGTCTATATAGGAAGTACATATGAGTCAACATGAAAGTACAAAAGATTCCATGAATTATTAAGGATAAAAAGGAAAGTGAAGCTAGAGAGGAAGAAAAAGCAAAGAGGCATGTTCAGAATCAATGAACATAGCCCTTGATAAAAGCTTACAAATTGATTGGTAGTAGTAGTAATTATTCTTTCTTACAACCTGTTAAACTCCTGTAATTATGGTTTGATCTAAAACTTACTGTGACCAGCTGAAATTTTGTAATACCTTAACTGAGTTGATGACAGAGAGATAGAAATTTTCCTTTCTCATTGATTGCCAAGGGTATATAACACTTCAACAGTACTTGCACAACAGAAATTAAGACAAAACATCTTTCTGACTTGTTTCAAGGCTATTGCATTTCAAAGTGACAAACAATGAGATTCAAGGCTTCTCAAAACAAGAAAACAATGTGTGTGCTTTTGTAGATGGTACAATCATTAAAGTTTGGTGCAATGGTTTTAAAAGAATTCCACAAAAAAACCCCTCATGAAAACAAGGCTTTAAAATTATTCATGTAACGCTCTGTGTTGATCAAGTTAAATGTGAGATGTAGAGGTAGGATACAGAGATAGAGGAATTGTGGCACTGGTAAAGCTACTACATTATGGATTAAGTAATAGCTTTAAATTGTGTCTTTTGGGGAAACAAATATTTTTGATTGGTGATAATATCTGGCATATTATTTGGGTATTTGTTGCATAAAACAAGAGTTGTTTAAATAATAGATTTAGAAAAAAAGAATTGACAACAATATAGTGGTTAACAGCTAAGACCAAAGTAGCTTTTCAATGAGTTTACAGATAACAGTTGATATTTTATTTCATATACTTGATATAGGTTACTCTGGCTCCATACAGAAAATGCTTTACTTTGTGAATTGAAAGTAATAAGGTGGGTTTTTTTTCCCCCAGATCCTTGTATCCAAGAAGTGATCATTTGTTCTTGCTGAAAACATATCTGTGAGTGGTGTCTAGTTCACTACCAAACATCCCTACGGTCCCTTAGTACACAAGCAGTTTTTAATCACATCTGCCTACTGATTTAAGTGATAAGTTTATTTAAGAATTGATGGTACAATAAAAGCTCTTAGTTGTAATGTATCTCCAATGATAACTACCTTCCATAAACCATACCATTCTATTGCGGCAAGCACACAGCAAGCAAATAATGATGCACAAACATCTGCCAAACCCATTGCTTTTCATGGCAGAATTGGGGGTTTTGGTTTTTCATATTGCTCTAGTGAGAAATTCAGCTAATAGCTAATTTTGCTGATGTCTTACTCTAGGCTGAAAATAAGAAAATTTAAGATGAAATCAGTTTGAGTTGTGCATGGTAAGAAATAACCTTGATGCCAGAATATTTTAAAATTGTCTTGTGTTCTGCCTGTGTTTCAATTCCAAATTTCTTTTATCCTCACTGATCTTAATTGAAGCTATTTTTATTCAAAACCAAAATAAAGAATAAGATAATCAGTTTTATGAGATGTAAAGCTTTTGTAATTACTTTGGTATAACTCAAATTATCTGCAAGAAGAGCAGGGCAGAGGGAAGAGTAGGGGAAAAGAAAATGGAACACTGTGCCAAACAAAATGAAGAAAGATGGTGGATAATGGAAATTTTTATTTGTTGGGTCCTTAATCTCCAGTTGAAAAACCTTATGCTGTCATTATTAGTTTCCTAATTACATTAGGATAAGATAGTTGAAAATTACCTGCTGTCTTTGTCTTTTCTTTTGACATTTTCAGATTTAATTCTGTGTTAATTAACTTGGAATAATTCTACCAGAAATTTGTTCCCAGCATCTTCCAGATTCATGCGGACCTCAAACTATGGGGAAAGAAGCAATTAAAATCATGTTGAAACATCCCTTATTGTTGCAAATCAATTAAAAACAATGTATTATAATACAATTGTAAAATGAAAACCCATGTGCTTCTGAACTCTCTTTGTGTGAGTCTGACTATTCTTTTACAAAACATTATTGGGAACTTCTTACAGTTAATATTTAATAGAAGTATAGGAAAAAGGTTTCCTATTTAAATACCCACATGGTGTGAGAAACTGGCTGTAGAATAATCAAATATGAATAATAGTTTTGCATAATGCTTTGAAGAGTTAACTTGCAATGCATTTCTAAAATATTAAATCTATATGTTTTATGGATTTGTATAAATATGTATGTAGGCAACCTGTAAATATTCCTCTTTGAAAGTAGCGTGTGCTTTCAAGAAATGTAACCACTTACAGATTATTGTAAGCCAAATTAGAATTGACTGTAAATTCCAAGCATTTCTAAAAATAGCCTGCTAGCCATTCTGTTAGTAGAAAAATTAATCATCTCAGACATCCTAAAAAAATGCATTTTTTAATGAGATTATATAACTCAAACTCTACCTTCATAAGTAAAGAATGAAAGAAAAAAAATCAGCTGTGATGATAGAAAATTAGGAGCTTTGATATGTCATTGTGGATGAACTGAATAAAGAAGGTATAGAAGAGGAGAGAGGGAAGAGAAGAAACTTCAGCTTTTACAAGGAAGGTAATGAACTTCAACTGAAAAATATGAAAAAAAGTAGAGAGGAGGGTAAAGTTAGAAAGAAAGGAAGAAAGAAACGTAAATTAATTTACTTTACATGTAAATGTAAAGAAGGAAGTATGTTCCATTCCTTGTGAATGAAACATATTGCTTCTGGCTCAGCAAAATTAAAGTGCATCGAACAAACGCTGGTGTTTCTGTAGAGTAGGACCACACTGTTTCGTAACTTACCTTTCATTCCCAGGTCTTGGTCCCTGGCAGTCCTCCTTGCCTTTTGGAGTCAACCAGTTAGTTCCCTGTGAACAAAGTCCAGCTGTGGCTCTGAGACAGCGACATTTCTGCCTACTGGAAGTGCAGGTGAGGCTGGACTCAGTTTGGCTGCCTTCTCCCTAAACATCTCTACTAATTTTCCCAGAGAACATAGCACTGGGAAGTACCTTTTTCTCATGCCAAAATCTTCAGGACGTACAGAAAGTATTCAGAATAATAATTAGCTTTACTCCTTCAAGTTTTTATATTTATGACAGAGAATTATATGCTTTGGAACAAAAACGAATTTCTGCTACAGGATCTGGGCTCATAACTTAAGAATTCTTCGGGAGGAGGAATGGGATTATTAATGTATGGTGAAGCTGTGAAAAGGCAAGGACTGTTGTAGGATGTATCAAGAAAGGTAATTACATGAGAAATAGCAGGCACTGGTAAGATCTTACCTGAAGTAAGATTTATAATTCTGTTTAATAATGAGAAACATGAATTCAGACCAAAGCAGTTAGAGAGAATGTTATTATAATGAACAGGTAACTGGAAAGAAAAGGAGTATATCTTATAGCTTAACAAAGGAAGCTGGTACTGAATGTAATTGCTGTTTAAAGTCACTAAGGGAGGAGACAGAGAGAGGGTAGTATTCATGAGGCAGAGAAAAGAGCTATTTAAGCTAAGATTAACAGAAAGTTATTTGGTTGGATATGACAATATTGGCAGAAGAACATAGGATTATAACCTAAACGCAAGAAAAAGGTGTGGCAGCTTAAAGAATGCTTTCCTGTCTTGAAAATGACACAGCTGTGGAACAGATTATTGCAGAAGACATGGGGACAAAAAGAAATACTTTTTTAAAACATCACCATCAATTCTTGAAAAAGATACAAAGGACCTGGTTCCACTGACTCAGGATATTTTATTCAAGCCCCCCGCCGTTATACCCCAAGACGCTGCATATTTATTTATTTAATTACTGATATACTGAGAAGGATTGTAGATGTAACAACATGAGGATAAAGCAAAGTAGAGGCAACATGTGTTATTCACCATTGTGAGAAGTTCTCATTTTCTTTATTGCCCATTCACTTGGGATATTTTCTGTGAATAGGTTAGGTATCTACCTCAAAATAAGAAATAAACAGTTCTTTTTCCTTGCAACAGCTTTGTTCTTGTCAAGAAAAGTTTTATACAACTTCCGTTGGAGCACTTTTAAAATTTTAGCAATAAAATATTTATTGGCTGCAATAAGAGAAACTCTAGAGAGGTATGTACCTTGGCTTATTTCAGTAGAATAAAATATTGTCCAAATATCAGAGAAATAGGTGCTATATTCATGTTCCTTTAAAGCAGAAATAAAGCAATGGAAGTACGTGACAGTATTTTTTTCATATACAGAGAATTCCTAAATGAGAATAACTTACAAAGCTTGCAGAAAAAAAGTATCATACAAAAGTACCGGTAAGCTGGTGCAGGGGTGGGAAAAAAAAAAAACAAACAAAAAAAAAACACTAAAATGCAGTAACACTTTTAAAGCAAGCTGAATAGAATAAAGCAACACAATATTTGCTTCATCAGCCAGACTGATACTTTACCATTTTAAAATTATGTTGTAAAAATTGCCACATAACAAGTTTAAGGGACTATCATAGTAAATCTTTTTAAATGTTGTAAGCAAATAGTATCATAAAAATATTTTTCCAACTCTAATATTTTTATGATGACATGCAATAACAAATTCTAACATCCTGATTGTATCCATACCTTATCTCTTTAAGTCATGAAACTGTAAGGCTGAAAGAGGTCTCAAGCGGCCATCTAGTCCATTCTTCGGGTCCAGGACAGAATCATCTACACTTACAACATCCTTGATAGATACTGTAAATTTGGTCATAAAGAAGTCTGGTAATGGAGACTGCACAGTCATCCAAGGCAATTTACTCCAATATACATTATTGTTACTGTTAGAAAGTGTTTCCTAACATGTGACCTGAATCTTCCTTTCTTTGGCTTTAGTCCATTATTTCTAGACAATTCACTACAGGCTTGCAGAACAGATTGTGACCTTCCTTAGTTGTAACAATCTTTGTCTATGTGAAGTCCATTACCTTGTCTTCTTTCCTTCCTTTCCTCTCAGTCCTTCAGCCCATCAACTTCTTGTATTTAGGCTAAATAAATGCCATACTTTCACAAGTTCTCTGAGCACCAAATCACAATTTTGTTTTGCGGTTGGAAACTTGCTAGTGATTTTTCTACTCTGTGCGTAAGATGCTATCCTAAGCAATGATTTTTCCTGATTGAGGAGGTTGATAACAGCAATTAAGAAACAGCAAATCCAGCATGTTTTTTGCATATGAATAGGCATATGATAACTGAGACTCCTGAACAGATTTTGGCACTTGAATTCCAGAATGTCAGAATAAACATAAAAGGTTGAAGGAATAATATTCAATGTAATTAAATAACATGTGTTATGAACAATGAATAATACATTGGGAGAGACAATAGTGAGGTGAACCATATGTCTTCCAGACAAATTTAAAAAATCAGCTTCAAGCAACCTCTGAACTTGTTACTACTTACACAGAATTAAGAAATTGCTCCAGTAGACGTGCCATATCCAGGTATTGCTAATTTTGCTTCATTTTTCTTATCTACACATCTTTCCACACCTTAGATTTCATATATTTGATAAGTATTTGCGTACCACGTTTATCAGATTCATTATACTTAATCTACTCCTTAATAATTCTCATTCTGGTTTTGGCATAATCCTTGAGCCTCTGTCTCACCACAGGTGAATAAATTTGCCAAAATTTCTGGTTAGCACGGACAGAATCAAACCACAGGTTTGATCAAAATAAATGTACTACTACAGCTGGATCTGAACAGCCCAACTTTCGCTACTAAGTACTAACAACACTGCTGTTCATACATGAAATATCCTTACAAAAAAAATGTATCCTTGTAAATTAATAAGGTTGGGGAAAGGTTACTTTTTAACTCAAAAGAGGGTAAAAATATTGTGAATTACATAAGCCTAGTTCAACCAACGCATTGAAATCTAGACTGGGGCAGGAACTGATCTATCTGCCCCTTTTCAGAGACAGGGTCCCACTGCATCATTTTCTCTTTTGATTGCTTTACATGTGTGAAGTTGATTCCACACCTAACAGAAAATGGTCTGTCATACAGCATCCAAGAAGAGAAAGCCACTTTGAAAACTTTCTTTTCCAGGTAGCAAAACACTCCACAGGGTGTAATCAGCCATCAGCAAAGCAGAGATCTGTGTTTGCTACGCACCTGACAACTTTTTTCCTGCAAGTATTTCACAGTAGAATTTACGGAGCAATCTACTAGATGTAGAGTGTATGTTCTGCTAAGGAACAGGCAATGGAAGCTCTATAACCCTAAAAAGATTGAATTTACTTCACATGTTTTTCATGCTTTCAGTATACTATGTGAATATTTGCCATGAAACTGTGCTTGCACAGTGGACTTGAGAAAGATATCTACAGCTGATGTCCCTGTAAGATTGCTTTGTGAATTGGGAGGTTCTTTAATGTCTAATTCTTTCTGAAGAAGGCAGCTTTACTGTCCACAACAAAATTCTTCTCTCTGTTGGGCTGATAGCTGTATTCAATATAGGTCTAATTTATATTATGCAGTGTACCTTGATGCAAATAGTATTGCCATGGTTTGAGTTTTGCCTTCATGAAATAGTTCCATTGATGCAGATATGCCAACTGAGTAGTTAAATTTGCATTGTAGGCCAATCCATAAGCATCACAAATCACATAAAGCCTCTACAGACAGCTAAAAACGTTAAATTAACTAACCAATCTGAATTCCCATTCATTTTTAACTTGAGTATTTTTACTTGCTACATAAATTCAATGAAAAATTCATGTTCTTAGCCATTTATGGTCCTGAGTTCTGAAGTATTTCTGTATTGTAATATATGTTCAACTGTATGTCTCAACCTACTGAATGGTTTCTCTGGTTACTATTTAAATTCTTTTTTTTTTTTTTTTTTTCTTTTTTCCCCAAAAGCTCTCTTTAGTGTCTAACATATGGTCTAGTCAGAGAGGAAGAATGTTGTTACCTATATGACAGTACCCATTAAATATTTCAGTTTGTATCTTTCCCTAGCACAGATGCCCTTTAAACCTTGCATTTCTTAACTTCTGACTGCTTGAGTTTGCCATCTAAACGGCAAACTTTCAAGGTATATTTTAGCATGATATTCTTGAGTTGTTGGCTACTTTTTATGTAAAGGTTTTAAAAATCCATGCAAAACATCATATCACTCGTAGGCAAACTGATTAATAGGTTCTGAACTCTGGAAATTCAGCAGCAGGAGAGAAATATCTAGCAGCTGATTTGATCAGGTAGCTATGTTAACTAAACATTTCCTCAGAAGGAATTTTTGGGGAGTAGAGAAAAGTTATCATACATTCCGCAGCATCTCTCAGGCATTGGGATAAGATCTGGTTTTAAACAGCTAATTTAGATACCTTCGAATTTTCTCCATGTGAGGCATATGCTTAGGCTTCCATGATAGGCAGTAGAATATACTTATGTTCAGCTATTATTGTGGCATGGTGTATGCATTTTTCTGGGGGAAAGAAGAGAAAAACAGTTTTCACAAGACTAGGAGAATTTATTTCTCTGTGTTTTGAGGGCCTTCTTCCCCACAAGCTGCAAGTATCAGAGGAGCATTTTGAAAAAAGAGATGTAAGACTAATATGCAAGATAAGTTTTATTCTTGTAAAAATGTATAACAAGACTATTTCTTACTTCTGTGTAACAGAGAGGAATGATTTGGGGAAGACACATAATAAAATTATATATAAAACAAAATAATTCAGATAGTGCAGATGTGCTTCCCCACTATTTATGAAGCATATATTTTATATGATATATGAAAATTTTAACTTGCTATATCAGCAAATTAGGACATTAATAGTGTTTGATGTGTTGCTCTCTTCTGTACACAAGTTATAGTTCCAGCATAGCTTGTAAAACTTCAGTTTGTGGTAGTGAGTGGAAAATGTTTTGTGGATCATGGTATGAGGCCCTCTGGACTAAACTTTTTTTTTTGTCATGTCTATGACTACAGGGATCTGGGGTTGACTCAGATGTCCCTAACAATCATATTTTCCTAGGAGCTTACTAATACTGTTCTCAGTTTTTAATCTATGTTACCACATATTTGGCAGGAAAATATTCATTTCAAATACTTGAAAAGAGATTAAACAGCTACTGTTATAGATCGAGTTTGATGTGATATGTCTTTGAAACATATTTGTGACACAGCATGCTGAGATTCACATGCTAAACCCACAAAGTCTGATGTTCTTTTTAAATTCATCTCAGTTAACATTCCTTTGTCCATGGGAGGATACTAGCAAAGTTAATCTACTGAATGGTTATCATGCTTCACTGACTATCTGGATCCATTATATTTGCATAACTTAAGATATTTCTGAGGGCGACTGAAACTTCTAATCACTTGCAAGGGAGAGAACAATGAGACTTTAAAATGGATTGTTCATGCAAAATGTAGGAAGACTTGACAGGTAGAGCAAAATGAAAAAGATGAGTATTTTGCTGGTTTGTCTCCTCCCCCTTTTATATCACTGGTTTTTAAATTAAGGCAGTACAATGGCAGAAGTGGGGAAAAAAAGGAAACAAAGTCAACTTAGCAATGGCTGACTTTTAAATGACCTAGGAAAAGCAGTCGAATGCTATGCTGTTTTATTGTTGTGTTAGTGTTGGTATGTACTGTCCGAGACATAGGTGTCTAAGTCAGTTCTGTCCTTCACAGAAATTTGAGGTGATGGTCCTTCTTTCACTCTTTTTCTTGATAGCCCACTTGTTACAGCACTCCTGTGTATTGCTTTTACTCCACTGTATGTGGGTTTGAGTGAAGGTTAACCACCTCAGAAGACAAAGAACTGGCATATAAGTGTTGCAAATGTCTTTGAGTCTCATTTGATGAAGCTGCTTTCTTCTGTCTAAATATTTTGTTAGTCTTTTAATGAAAAGGTCGCAGTCAGACTCTGAAACATTCCTTGTGAATCCACTTTATTGCTATTTTAAAAATTCATCTTTTAGCATTTCTTTCTTTTGAAATATCCATAAAAGATCTAAACTCCCTGTTAGATTGCTAATTATGACTCTAATAACAGTCCTCTTCATGAGTAAACAAGAAGCACTTTTAAGACATACCCTAGCTGTCTTTATTAGGCTTAACATGTTAAAAAAAAACAAAATTAAAAAACCTACCAAACATTACCCCCAAAAAGAGAAGACAGCACCAGAATATAGTGTGATCATTCTACTAAAAATATCTATCTAATTTCCATGGCTACCAAGTGAGATGGAAACTATGTTTGTTATCACAACTTGGGGTGTTCCATCTACACCCACAGTAAATTTTTAGTTTGTTTTGTGTAGTTCAGGATAATGAGTGATATGTATCCTGTTAAATTTAAATACAGGTTAGACTGTACTTAGTCACAAGTTTTTGTATTACATTGGTTATTTTTGGAAGATTTGTTATTTGGCTATTTTTTATTTAGACATATGACCTTGTACATGCATGAAATTACAGCTAAATGATCTGTTTACGTATCAAAATATTAAATTTCTTCCCTATGTTGAGCAGAACACAGAAGAAATGTTAAACAAGTTTCCTGTTCTACTTTTCAAAGTACAAACCGAAGGCCAGTTCTGTAATAATTGGGTAAGTAGAGATGCCCCAGTGCCAAAAAAGGTTATGGGTTTTGGGTTTTTTTGTTTGTTAGTTTTTCATTTTTAAACTTTCATTAAAGATGGAATGGCTGTGAGAGTATTATAGCTAGGAATGCAGAAGTAACACTGGACTAAGTAAGGTCAACACAGGTCCTTTAAGCACATCAGGATTATTTTGTTAGCTTTTTGTTATCCGACCAGGAAACAACAAACAGGTATTAGACTTCGACCTAAAGATTTTATGGTTATTGAATGAAACAGCTGTCTTAAAAAAAAAAAAAAAAAACAACAAAAAAAGCCAACCAAACAAAATCCTCTCACTGCCCCCCGCAACCCCACAATGACGTGGCTTTTCTTCAAGTTGGCGTCATCTTCTTCAGAGCATTGAATGTCAGAGGTTTCTTCTAAAACTGACCCAAAGAGGTACCGAGGTTTCTACTGCCTATTACACTACTTTGGATCCATTCCACAAATAGTCCTGGGTTCAATTTCACATAAATTAGGTCACAGTTTCTCTAATAGCATTGCCTTTTAATTTCTTCTAATTTAAATTTTAAACTCGAGATATCCTCAAACAGATAATGAGTTACCATTAGAGAAACGGTCAAGTCTGATGCATATTTTATGAATGAAGGATTACTTTTCCTAGTCTGTGATAGTTAAAGGAATATGCATAGTTTTAGTTGTGAACCTTCAATATCCATATAAAAGGTAACAGAACTATTACAGTAATAATATGATACAAATTTCATCATAATTTTTAAATTATTATCAGATCACTAATACCACTAATGGATCTAGACTGTCCACTACTAGGCTTGAGCCCAAACATGAGGTGCTGCACAAAGTATCTAAAATAAGTGCCATTAAATGCCAAAATAAACATGTAAAATAGAAAATTTAATCAATGAAAATAGATAGATGACTTTGTAGGTCTTTGGAGGGAAATCGTGCCTGCCTCAGTTGGTTCCTGGGGACCTAGATTAGTATCTGTACACAGTGCTATACAGTGTTGCCCTAACGGACCTGCTAGCTAAAGGATAGCTGAGTAATTTCCATTATGGTATGACCGACCATGGCATACATATTCCTGCAGGATTTGATCCAATTTATTTGCAGTCAGACAAACTAGCCAACTTGCTAGCTTCTAGCACGTCCTCAGTTAGTCTAAAATTTCAGACATAACTGTGGGTGGCCTTTCAGTGGCATGACATACTCCATCGCACACAGCTGGAAGGCGAATCATTGCTGCTGCACAGCTGCCTCCGCTCCAAGATCAGCTAAACCCAACAGGACTGACAAAATCCTCCATTTTCTTTATTTTCCATGGATGCTCAGGAAAACTTTTTCATCACTTTGGGATTCATTTTTATCCTTCTTTTTAATTTCCTTGAATTTGTTGCCTTTGCTTGAAATTTATTACTTCCTTTTCCCACATACTCTTCATCACCAGCGCCTTAAAGGGCTCTGGTTCATAATCTTGATCCCAAATATGGACTTGGCCTCCATGAAAATATTTTGTGTTCAGTTCTTTTCTGGGAATCTTAATCTTTGATTTCTTACATGGATAGGGATCTGATATTCATGATTAGTTTCAGGATCAGAATTCTTCAGTATCAAAGGCGAAATACAGAGAGAAATGGATTTTTACTTATAAGATTAAATCTAGAACATAAAAATCTTTCAAGAATCTGTAACAGAATTTTATGTTAAATGGACATATGAGTTCCAGCTGAACAATGGAACTAAACAGCTTGTCTTAGTCCCATGAGTCTAAGGCCATGCCAAGGCAAACAAAAAAAAAAAAAAAAAGAAAATTAAAAAAAAAAGGCTTGAACTTAAATATAAACTAATGCCCTTGTTCAGCTTCATTTAAAATCAATTACCATTTCCCAGCCCCCAACTTTAACAGAATGTCAAAATTTTGAATGTCAATAATTCATGAAAATAAAATCACAATCACAATGCTTTAATTTAGGCAAAGGGAATAAACACACGACTTGTTAATCAAAACTAATGTCACTCTCCTTTCCTTTGCAAAATTCTCCACATGAGCATAATTTGAAAAAATATTGTAATATGTATAAGAACTTAAGAAATTTTCCAGATATCTTCAGTTCATGGTACATTTACCAGTTTCAGATATGGCAGTTGCCAAGACTACACTTATCAAATTTTCTTAGATTTTTCAAATAATTATTCAACTATAAAATTGATATGATTTTTACTAGCTTAATGTATTATGTAACTCATAGTCATATGGTTGCCACTGAGACCCACATAACAGAGGCTAAATATTAATTCTACCTAATGAAATTCTCATTGTTCTGTGTAATATACTGGCTATACACTTTTTCAGGATGAAGAATTCTTAGGGGGTTTTGTTTGTTTGTATGTTTGTTTGTTTATTTTTTCCTAGATCCTTTCTACAAAAGGATAAAAAGAGTAGTTGATCCATACAGTATATTTCTTCACTTGCATAGGAATAGAGTTCTAAATTCACACATAGACTGAATTTGACCTTTATCATTACACACACATCTGATTCAAATAGGAGCATATGCTGTAAAATAAACATCACAAATAAAATAGAAAATTTAAATGCACAAATACGTGATGCTGGAACTAGTGCTATGCAACATCTCATCTGAAAACTTTAAATTCCTTTGCCAAAGTCACTTAGACTACTCCATAAACACTACAGTATGAAAGCTTGTGCTATGTGGAGTTTTGATGTTAGACTTTCTTCATTCTTTTTATCCAAGTTGGCACTAAGCTTATAATTCATAAACAATTCAAGGCAGCAGAATTGTTCCTGTTACTTCAAAAAAGGCTCCAGGTGACCACAGGGCAGGGTTCACACGGTTTTCATTTTAGGAAAACAACAAGTTTACAAAAAATATCAGTTACAAGCACAAAAAAATCCCGCTTCTTACAAAAAAAAAAAAAGGGGGGGGGCGATTTTGTCGACAACCATGGGAAATAAATAATAATAATTGAACTACAGAGAAATTGTTTAAGTAGTGAACTATTGATCTGACATGTCTATTACTGTGATTCAGTCTGTTTGAAAGAGAGTTCTTAAATGTAAAATACTAGAATAACAAGGACAGAGGGTGGAGAGAGAAAAGGGGGTAATTAGAAGTCTAGACATTAGGAAGAAAAGAGACATACTCTAGATATTTCTTATTAAGTGATGCTTATTCACCAAAAATACATGCTGTAGGGCTTAAATAGGTGAACTAAGAATTCACTTGTTTTGCTCTTTCCTGGAAGAATGATCATCACACATGTAGAGAGGATCTTGATCTTACGAGATTGTGGACTCCTCTGAAGATTTCCACTGCTGGTAAAGATTATCTCATGGTCTGTAACCACAAGGGCATCAAAACTTGTGATGCACGTGTACTTATGTACACATACCTGCATTTGATTTAGGGGGGCTTGAATCTATGAGAATAAACTCCAAAGAAAAACTTTAATTGCTCATCTGATGCTGACTGTAACTTTTCTGTGTTGAGGAACTGACAGTGATCAGCCTTCTGTCAAATAACTTGGTCACAGAATTGTGCTCAAAGATGATTAAACGTTTTGGGGAAGACAGGGTCTGTGAGCTACGATAAGGCTGATCTTTTTCAAAGAAAAACAATTTAGGTAAATTATTTACAGCTAACACACTAAACCATCAATGGCATAGATACCCTCAATTCAACCGCTTAAATATGGTTTTAAAATTGAAAACAAAAAAAGGGAAAGTATTTTTCAGGTCAATCTCCTTTTTAAAAAGGTACTAATACAAATTCTGTATTTATCCTTTTTAATTATTGGAATGCTATAATACATATTAGCTGTGTTCCTACATGTTTTTTTCTTTTTTTTTATGAAAAAAAAATGAGACATAGGTTTGGACAAAAGGAAAGGTTAGGCATCTTTTTATGTGGCATATATTATAGAAATGCACAGTGCTAGCACTTCCAACTTATTCTATGGTGGTATACATTGATATATATTAGTTTATCTGAACAAAATCTCCATAATTTTGTTGTCTCGTTTGGTTTTTGTGGGTTTTTTTTACTAAATAAATTTGGTTCTGAAATGAAAACAGACAAGATGGAGAAAGTGCACAAAAGATGTAAGGTATTTTATAACATACTTAAAATTCTATCCAGTGTAGTTTTATATTATAAATTAATAATTCAACCGATGGTCTTTATTCAGGCTAATAAAGTATTATTTGTTACCTGTGGGCAATGTATTTATGTAGGGATATTCATAACAGACTTCTCATATATTAATATCATGTGACTTCTATTACTAATATAAGATTGTTAGAATTTACCTCTACTTATTAATCAAATATAGATCAAAGAAGCTCTTACTCCTTTTGCTTAATATATGTGTTTAGTCCACCTGAGTTAAACAGGACTATTCATAAGAATAAAACAGTATATATGTATGTTTATATAGAATTGAAGGCGTGTTCAATTATAGATTTTAAAAAAAAACTTATTGCTAGTTAAAATATCTTATTCAGCAGTTCTTTGCTCAAGAAGTAAATGCAGTCCATATGTTATCAAGCTATAAAATACCCTCACAATGCTTAGAACAGGGGTTGAGGGGGGAGGCGGTTGTATTTGTCAGGGATTTATCTTTGGCTTTGGTTTGGCTTGGCTTGTTTTTTCTCCATTTTCCCTGGAAATATCAGATCTTATATTATATCTCTTTTTCTTGACAATAATATTGTGACCCATAATATAATATTACTTTGAATATCAAATAACATGCCCAAGACCACTTAGAGGAATTCTATTAATTGGAAAGATTAGGACATGTAAATCTCAGGTAAAAAAAAATTTCTTGCTGCAATGTCAAAGCATATCTCAGCCTAAATCACAAAATCCTTCAGGAAAACCATGTAAGAACATATCTAATATGTATTATGGCATTCCAATAATTAAAAACGATAAATACAGAATTTCTATTAGTACCTTTTTAAAAAAGAGATTGAGTTGAAAAATACTTTCCCTCTTTTTTTTTTTTTCAATTTTAAAACCATATTTAAGTGGTTGAATTGAGGGTATCTATGCCATTGATGGTTTAGTGTGTTAGCCGTAAATAATTTACCTGAATATGAGTTAGAGATGAAAACATGCTTGTGCTACTGAATCCACATCATGTTGTATGCTGCTGGCATCAGCCTCCAGGTTTTCATTGCCAAGAGTAATTTTCTCTTTTTCTTCTTTCTTCATTTTTTTTCTTCAGTTTAAGAACATGTGAAGTACAAGCTATCAATTCTCCACAGGTACTGAACAAACTGCCTCTAAAATGTTCTTTTAATAACTTCTTCAGGGAGGATAGCATGGCCTTTCAGTCAAGGATACCTCTAATTGTGTTGGATTTACTTGACATTTTCCTAGGATCTTAGGAAGTGATGAGGAGACTGAATTTGACAATAAAGTGAAGTTTTTGACATTCACTTGGTCTCTAGTGAAGTTAGAACAGTGCTATTAAAGAACTGGTACCTCCCAGGATGCAGCAATTACTTTTCTCAATATTTTTTTTATTTGCTGAATAAGAGATGCAGATATTCTTCTCTTACAAAGATTCTAGCAACTAAATTGTTCCTTTTTACTATAGAGAGGAATCATAAGTAATACAGACCAGACAACAAGCAGATGACTCATTGCTGAATTGCTGAAGCAAATGAATAGAATTAATCTTGAAATTATGCTCTGAAGAGAACAATCAGGTAACATTTGAACAAGCATCTGTTGTACAGTATGTAGTTTCCAGTAAAAACGTGTAATTTATAGTGTTCCAAATTGTTTGTTCAGTCTACTTTAAAGTTCAAGGTTGCAGGACTAATACACGGGGAGAAATTCCTGTCACTCCTTGGCTTCTGACTCATTCTATGGCACGCAAACACTCATGGATTTAAGACAGAACTTAGTGTAAAGAGTATTCACTTTGATCCGAAGTTACCAAACCAGTTACCGTCATAACTTTTATTTTCAATAAAGGCTAATGCAAGATCCCGCATATATTTTACTTCTCTAATTGCTTCCACTCCTACTGTTTTTCTCTCGTTATTCCTTATTGTCTCAGGGGTATGAGAGGAGCATTCATATAAATAAATCATAGAACTAGCATCGTCAAAGCTATTTTTACCATGTAGCTGTTCAAGATGTTTCCTCAAAAGTGTGTTTATGCACAAAACCCATGTCAGAGTAGTTACATTTATGGGGCTTGTCTCCTCGGTGCAAGTTGAGATGGACCTGTAAGGAACACTTCTGAGAGAACGTTTTCCCACAGATCTTATACTGGAACGGTTTGATGTCTGCATGCACTCTCATGTGCTAGTGGAGGTTGCTGCGATTGCTTTTCTGAGTAAATGTCTTGACACAGAGTTGGCACATAAATATTTTAGGCATCTTTGAGTGATTAGCATAGTTTTCTAGATGCAGAAATACTCTCATATCTACATTTTGTAAGTGTAGAGATGCTTACATCTGACATTGCCTTTTAGATACCTTAGCAAATAACAGAGAGACACAGGGACACCTAAGGGTGTAAATCAGCATTCCCTAAAGTAGATATCTTATTAGACCTAATGCCCAGACTCTGCTATCTGCATGCAAGGAAGGTATTTACACAGTGAGACCTGAATACTCTGTTGGCATTCAGAATGTCCCAGGACTTGAAGATTCTTTTTAACAAAGGCTGAACAACATGCTAACTTTGCCAACATATTTGATTAATAAATAAGAACTCTCTCTGTTTTCAACAAGGCATACTTTTAAAAAATAAAGAATGGTGGAGAGGACACATTTTCTTCTTTAGAAGACAAATAGGCTAAGTTGCTATTTGTAGTGAGAAAGTCCAGCTCCAGAGAAGGCAAGGTGGCTCTTCCTGCCTACTTCTACTGAACACATATGTGCATTTGCCACTAATATCAGTGAAACTGAATCTACAGAGATTAGGAAAACTCATTCTTGCATTGCTTATTCAAAACACTTTGTTTTAATGCTATTTAAAATGTACATCTTCACTTTGGAAAATAAGATTATATACTCCATGAACAGTGAAATGCCTGAATGGAATAAAAAATAGCTCTTTTTAGTACATTCCACCACCTGGACCATGCTATTCTTCTTCTAAATATACAGAAACTGTTCCCAGTAATGCCAACAGTTCCGATAATTAAAGCAATAGGTATTAAAGATGTTAGGAAGATGTTAAGGTAGGAATACTTTTTAAATATTAGAAAGTATGTTCTGACAATGTGAACAGATAAACATTGAAGAAGCTTGTTGGGGCATTGTGCAAGCTCCGTCACTGAAGCTATTTCGAATAGATCAAACATGTCAAGAATGACATGGTGTTTCCTTGGGATAAAGAGCTGGACTAGGTACCACCTGAAGGTCCCCAGCTTGTGTGCAACTTTCTTACTTTACCACCTGATTCATACCTATCAGAGTGCCAAATTATCTAGCTTAAATATTGTAATGTATTTACTAGGATAACTTCTGCAAGTAAATGTTAATATTTATAAGTAGCTAGATATTCTTCAGCTTGCCAATGCACATAGCCAATAATGAAAGGCATAATTTAATCTTTATAAACCAGATATTACTAGTCTTGTTTGTGTGAAATAGTAATATACTCCAGGAACTGTCACAGTAAAATCAAAGCAAGCAGAAAACAAAAAAGGTGGCTGGATATGACCTTGTGAAATTAATACTACCTTTTTAATCTACACTGTATGCTTAATGTGTAGCTGAAAATAATTGCAAATGTAAATTTAGTAGCACTTTCTCCTTTCAGATTCTATAATTGTGTTATTTATAGCTACTTTCTAAATAATTTGATGAAGTTATATGGCTCTTAAGATCAAACTGGAACAAAAACCTCAAAGGAAACTTGTGAAAATACTCTTGGATTTATGACGTAATCTTTGCTTAAAAATGAAAATCTTAAATCAAGACAAATGGAACAGCATGTTGTGCTTGTGAAGAACAGATTTTAATTTGAAAATAAAGAATCTCATGTAATTTTAAATAGTTTATCTACTTCTTTTTAAAACTGAGATGAAAAAGGAAAGTATCGTGGAGGTTGTTGGGGTTAGAATAATTTGGAACTTTTATCAACTAGTAAGTAAGTAAAGATATATTTATAATCCACTGCACCCATCTTAAATTTGCATACAGTCAAACCAGAGAAAGTTTTGACATACTGTTGTGAATAAAAATGAGTTCTCATGTTCAGTTTCTAAATCTTTAACTTTTTATTCTGTTATTGCACATTGGCCCATTGCACGATTTTAATCTATGTGAGGATGACTAAGTCATGCTTCAGGAGTTATGCCCATTAATGGCAACGCAAGGCAATTTTTCTTTTGTTGACAAAGTTCTTGTGGATATATATTGCTGTTACTAGATGATTAATTGCCTTAAGGATATTAAGTGCAATAATGCTATGTAAAGAACATATGTGTCTATTAAGCAAAAATCACCTTTCCAAAAACATTTATATGTGCCTGAGTTCTCAATACATAAAACCAATAATAAAAATAATGCCCTTTGACAAATTTTGTTGTGAGCCTAAAAGGTTTCATTTACATGGTAGGGCTCTTCTGTTTTGTTTCTGGTGGAATTGGTAATGATTCTGAGAAGGTCTATTTGAAAGTAAAGATTCTGAGTGGCTTTCTAAGCACTGTTAGATTCTGGATTTGCCTGAACTTTTGTTGAGTTATTCAGTGTGCCTTTGTAGCTTCTAGAAGAGGCAGGGAGGGCAAAGGGAAGACATTTAAAGTCCCAGATGGTAATCTATTTTGACCACTTTCCAGAAAAGCCTTACTCTGTAATTAAGCAATTTGATAAAGAGCTCTAGGTTTTGCCTATCAATTTCATATTAGATAAGCTTCCCTGCTTAGAAATAACTCTTTTGCGAAGATAGACATCTGTCTTATGTCTGGAACTTCATTGAGAAGGTAGCTTGGGTAGATAGACATCTGAATTCCTCTGTGGAGCAAGGCAGCTTCTGGAAAGCCTCTTGCCAGGAAACCTCAATACTCACTCCTAGTTGGCATTACAAGCAATTCTGTTCATAGTAGTCAAGTAGCTTGAGTAGCAATCATAGACTTTTAGAAGTAAGATTTGGCTTGGATATAGGCAACAGCTCTAAGTCCTTGGTAAAGAGATTTGAAGCCATATCTCCAGTGCCTCCGTAGATTCTATGCTGGAGTATTTTTGAAAACATTGTCCAACTTCCTAATGAAGGTATTTTGTAGCCAGAAATATGAGGATCCTTGTGTCAGAGGTTGAATGAATGATATAATTTTACTTCAGTCTTAAAGCCAATCATTTGGTCAGAAAGTCTGTGACTTTCTGGTTAGTCCAGGTTTCTAGAACTGCTTGAGATTTTTGAGAAAGAGGAAACGAGGTGTATGGTCTCTGCTGTCACCATTTTTTCAGATGCCTGCACTGAGTGCCTAAGTTAAGAGACTGCAATCTGTTGAAGGAATGCTATTGTCATGCTTCAGTTCTTATTCTAAAGTTTGGCATTTCATACAGCTGGAGTTGTATCCATTACTACTTTTAAAACTTAAGACCAAGACCTGAGAGTAATATCAGAAACAGGACAAAAACCATCAACTACATCTCCATAATTCTCAAATGAGCAGGTGTCCTCAAGATAGTTCCCATGCATATTATTGAATCTTTAGAACCTCTACCATTCAGTTTTTCTCCTGTCAGACTGGAGGAGACCATTCCTGAATATCACTGCCAAAGAAGAAATAGATGTGTTAGGCTGCTTTTCAAAAAAATAGTACAATTTGCCCTGGGTGGTGTGGTATTGTTGTTTGTTCTTTTTGTATTTTTTCATCCCCAGCATTCAGTGGTTTGTATTTATACTTTGTTAGATGCTGCAGTTATCTTTTAGAAAGAAATGTTATATTTAAATTCAACAGCAACTTGTCTGTCATTGCCCTTTACTTCAGCAAAACATTTTATTTTTAGGATTAGCCACAGTATGCAAAGCATCCACTGTACCTGTATACAAATGCAAACAGTTTAAACAGGTTGTCAGTCAGTCTTTTACAGTGGTGAGTCTCTCTCCTCATGCTTCACAGAATGGATTCTGCAATAGCTTTAGAAATAGCATATTTATCTGTGAGTATGTGATGTCTGTTTGAAAATCTTCATGGACATCTCCAAGACCTCTGTTAAATTTAGCTCTTACAGGATTTCTGCAACAATACATGGTATGTTTTCATGAATGTAACACATGTATATGATAATTTCATTGTTATCTTGTTTGTATTTCTGTATTTGTTATTAGTTATCATGTGTTTAAACAATTAGCTTTTGGCAACAGAGGCAATCTTAAATTTCATATGTATCTTGCAGATGGCACGATAGGTCCTGGAAATACAGAGGTGGTGTAAAAAAGCACTGCAAATAATAAATAACAAATAAAATGCAGCCTCTCTGAACTCATGTGAACGTAATGTATGTAAAATGAAGCATGTGTGTGGGCTTAAGCAATGTAAGAAAAAGCAGACTAACATTGACTTTATCTGATAAAAACAGAAAACATTTTTTGATCGACAAAAGAAGTGACTAGCACAAAAATCATACCAGTTTTGCTTGAATTTGGTAAGCCATTAAAGAAGGACTAAATTAAGCTGAACTCACCAGCTAAATTAAGAGCAAACTTGACTAACCATCAAGTAGTGTGACCACTCTTCAAGAGACAGGTTCAAGAGATGGTTCAGATAACATCGCATTTTCCCAAATCTGAAAAGATTATGCAACTAATTTAGCAGAACCAACTATACCTATAGTTTACACCTGTATTTTTATTTATCTGGTTTTGTGCTTTGCTGGGGTATATGTTTTACTGTCTCTTATTTTTTATTATCCTATCCATCTTCAACAAGAAGTACCATAATTTATTTCTAGACATGCGAAGACAGCAACTGATTTGCTCCTGACAGAACTGGAGTTTCTAGGAATGAATAAACCACTGGTGTGGGATTCTATCAAAGAACAGCAATATTTAATAGGAAGAACATTATATCACAGCAATGGCTCCCTACAGCTTCAACCAATTCATCTCTACATGGAACAAACACTTTCAAGAGTGATTTCCAATCCTGTTGCATGTACGGAACAATATGTGTCCAGAATTTTTCATGACAACAGCAGGACTAAATCTTGCCCTCAGAGGCAACTAGTGTCAGCCACAAGTTAAAAATAGTTGGAGAAAACCAACACATCCTCAGCTTTCTTATTAGAATGTCCTAGTGTAAAGCAAACTGTGCAAATTATGCCTATAGTGTAAAGAAGTGGCTAACAGCACAGCTATTTCTTTTCCTGATTTATTTTGTGGAAATATGTCTGAGCGGGTTGTAAAATTTGTTATGAAAGATAAACAGTGGTTAGCCTGGTGGGCTGATTTTGCACAATTGTGTGGAGTATTCAATAAGTCTCCATAATTTTATATCTTTTTAACAATATGTGGAGATGTTCTCAGAGATAGATTTTCCTAATAAGTAAAATTGTGCTACATTTTGTTTTTCAGGAGGCAGAAATACATAGTACTCAAATAAGACACTTACTATTCCCTATCAGCCGTTGGTATTGCTCTTGCTAGTAAGAGAGGTATCACTGTTTTTTTTTAATTCTCGTGATTTAGAGACTCTGCATGTTGAATTTTCAAGTCAGAACTGTGAAAGAGAGAAGGCTTCAGGCTTAAGAAGAGGATTATAGTTTTCACCAAGACGAAGACATTGCTTTATCCAAATCTTTCATGATAGAAGCTACTTCTAATGTTCTTCTGTGCAAAATATGGTCTCATTGCCAATGTAAACTCCTGTAACTGGTCTTAAGCCAAAAGGATTACTTTTGCTCACAATGTATTGTTTAAGAAAGTCTCTTTTTGTGAGATGCAAAATCCACTGTTCTATAAAACCATATTTTATCTTATCAGTATCTATTGCATTAAAGAAACTCTGTTTCTGCATTTATAGTTAAGGTTATACTACACTTTCGTTATAATCCTTATTTTCAAGTCCATAATACCAATTACTACCCAAGAATTCCAGTTCTTTATTTGCTTACGTATTTTCCTAGAAAAAGAGAACTGATTATTTGTAGATTTATTTGAAGTGCAGAGTTATTGAGGTTCTAATTTATATCTGCACACGGCTTGATCACGAAGTGCTCACCATGATAGTACTTTTGCTGTGATATTCATGATTTGACATTTGAGCCTGTAATTGGCCACCTGGATCACATGCTGTGTCATTGTCGCCTGGATGACCTCACCTTCTACAGGGGAGTTTCACTTAATCATCTAAAAAATGTTATATTCTGATTAAATCAATCTCACTTGTGGGCCTGAATTTCATCTTCTGAAAATACTTACACAAAAGAAACTTTCCTTTTGTGGTATTAAAGGAATATTGGTGTGGAAGTCTTTATTTCATTAAACTAGTCTATTTGTGGCAGAAGGATTTTCATTATTTTAAAACTATACTTGAGGTTAAAACATAATCACCGACAAAGAGTATATTCTCTTTTCCATGACTACTTTTAAAACAATAAGTAATTTGACAGGGAAAATATAAAGTTACTGACCTTTTAATAAAACTGTAACTTTAAGTATGTTTTTATGCATCTTTGAGACATTAGCCTAAATTTTGCCTGTATACATTATCTTAACACAAGTATGTACACACATTTTATAATATATTCATTTCATATTCTCATCTTAACATGAGGTTTCAATATCACTTGCTCAGACAATTATTATTTTCTGTAGTTTTCAGATTTTCAGGAACTAAAAAACCCTACAATGTTGTAAAGCTATGCTTTTTCCATATGATACGTAAACAACAAGGCTAAATTTCTTGTCCTGTTGAAGTCAACAAGAATTTTACTATTGATATGAGTAGGAAAAGAATTCATCCAACATTTTTATAATTTATTTCTAACTTTAGTTAGTTAGACCTAATTGATTTTTCCAGATTGAAGTAACTATGAGATTAGAACGAACAGTCATATCGTACATACTGCTTAATGTTTTCATTGCACAAATGTATAGACTAAGGCAGGTCAAAAAAAAAAATCACAACTTGGTTGCACACCTACAGTGGAGTGTCAGATACTGTCTAAAGTATCTTTCTTCTACACTTTTAAGAAAATTCTTGTTTCTGCATTAAAAATCGCTGCTTCTCTGAGTGAGTATTCTACCTCTAACCTGATTTTCTTACTTTGTTGATCAGAGATGATTTTCCCATTGCATTTCCTGGTAACAACAAAGTACTAACTTCAGTTGTTAAAAATTCTGACTCGAGAGCCTTTCACAAAGTTGTAAGCTTATGGAGGATGCAACAGTTCAGTCCGTAGCTGCCTTGTTATAATCTACTTCTGTGTTGTGAGAAGAATGTATCGATCATGAAAGCAAAGTTTTAAAAGCATAAAATTGAAGGATGTCAGTACAAAAGGTGCAGTAGTGACATGAAGACAATTGTAGCTGACAAATACAGATTTCCCAAACCAAATATGTTTGGTTCAATGTATTTTCTAATGGTTCTGAGAGATAACACTTTCATTTATGATAGACTGTTCCAGAGCCTTCTGGCCATTGTTGCCTTCCCTAATGTAGAAGGAGTACAGCTGACAGAAACTGCTGGCAAGTGTGTAAAAATAATGAAGAAGCTTCAGACATTTAATTTTCTACAAAATAATTCCCTGCAATCCATATGTCTTTTCTATAGTTCAAAAAACCCTTTAAACACGAATGCTTTAATTTAAAATCAAATAGTCAGTATGACAATTGCCCGTTTTCTTGTTGCCCAGAAGCCTCAATTGATATTTTTTTTCCTTCAGCAGTTAGTTTCTTCAAAACAAAAACTTACCTAATGTTTGTTGAATTCCAATTAGATCCAAGAAAGAGAATTTGCTAGGAGAGATAGCTGAGAAACCCATATATATCTTCATGATACAGATTCATTTAAATATCTCTGTTTTCATTGTCTGCTTACATCGAATCTGCCCTCTGGTTAAGATGAAAACAAATAAGAAATGCAAGTATGTATTAAATTTTGTGTCACTGGTTTTACTTTCTTATCATTTCAATAGACATTTCAAATTAAAACTTACCCAAAAGGGTAAGACATCATACAGACATGTGTTAGAGAGACAGAAATTCCATATCAAAAAGGAATGTATGGACTACACAGTGATTTGTTTTCAGTTTTAGGTTGTTTTTTTTCCTGATGAGACTTAGAAACTCTGCATGTCTTCTTATGCAATCCTGGTATTTGCCAAAATTCAAAGCATTCAAACATTTTCTGTTTCTCAATTAGATTTATAATCATGAGGAGATTTTGGTAAGACCTTCCACAGATTTTAAGCAATACTCACTGATGGTACAAATTAGTTCAAGCCCAGGCTTTCACAATCTCATCTTCGCTCTTCCTTTACCTTGACCCTGCACCAGATGTGTTAGCTTCTGCTACTATATGCTGAACTGTATATTGACTCCGATACAAAAAAACTAACACAGTGTCCCACAATTTCTGATCACAAACACCTATCCACAGAAATCAGATCTTGGTTTTTTATGATACCTTTGTAGATTAGCGGAAAAAAAAAATTGTATGCTGTGTGAGCTGGTTACAAAACATGCACATTTGAGGCTATCTCCCAAAGCAATTAAGTTTTGCTGATAAATAATATTGTTGCATATACCTTGCTGTTTCTTCAAACCTAAACCTGTGTGCAGCTGGTTTGGACTGGAAGTTAAGGAATATTTTCCCTTGAAACAAGACTGTACTAAAAAAGTTTGCATAGACACCACATTCACCACCAGACAGAAGACTCCACCTATCATATGAGCATCTGAATGAGGACTGGTCACCTCTCACTGGATATTTCCCACAATTTCATGAACAATTATTTCAAACTGCATGCATGTGTTTCAAGTGGTAGGAATTGTCTTTTTTTTTTTTCTGATTAAACTTAGTAAAAGAAGTGCTAACAAAGACGGTCCCTCTTGTGTTTGCTTTACTTTGGTCAAGGTCTGAAAGTAACATAGGCTATGTTTTTCTGGTAACAAGCCAGTCAACAGAGCTGATCCAGGTAAAGAGCAAATCTACAAGAAAATTGCTCAGCTTTCAATCAGATCACCTTATTGAGCCACTGATCCTTGCAGGAGCAGCAGCATCAAATGGCTGTGGAAGTGCAAAGACAGATGACTCAAGGAAGTATAGGGAGAGAAAGAAAATGGACTTAGACTGGTTTAATCCGAATGTGACTGAATCCTATACATTTGCGTTTTTGTTATCTCCTTTTGGACATGATCCATTAGGTGTCATAAAAGACAATAAAATCACAGTAGCTTTTTGTACTGGGAGACCCAAAACAGAACATGGTACTCCAGATGCAGTCTCAAAATTGTGGGAAAGGATCACTGCCTTGTACTGTTGGCTAGATTCTTGCTAATGCAGCCCAGGATGCTATTGGCCAACTTTGCTGGTAGGATGCCCCACTGATTTATGTACAACCTCTTGTCCTCTGGGACCCCTGGACCCTTTTCTGCAGAGCTGTTTCCTAGTCAGTTGGCCCCCAGTTCACACTATTGCATGGGATTATTCCAGCCCAGGTTCAAGACTTTGCTCTTGTTCACTTCATGAGATTCCTGTCAGCCCATCTCTCTAGCCTGTCCTGTCCCCTATGAATAGCAGCCCTGCCCTCCAAAATATCAAATGTTTGTGTATATTCACATTTGGAGAGAAAATTTTTAAATAGAGCTTCAATATCTTGTTTATCTGTTATCTTTGTAGTTTAAGAAAAAAAAGAAAACGTTATTTCCTCAATGTTTTATTCTAGAGATTGTGTTTGCCTCCCTACCATCAGAAAAGAGGACACACATTTCAGGAAAATTAGACTAGTAATTTAAATAAGGTAGAAGAGGGTTTAGGAAAACTGGTATTGAACTATTTACACCAGAAAAAACTTTGACAGAATGATGTTACCTGAATATTTCTCATAGATATCATCAACAAAATAAATTCCAAATTTCACCCTTCTTCAACCAACTCCGAAAGCTTCCTTTTCCTGGCCTCCTTTCTCTTCCCTCACTGAAGATTTAAGAAAAGGCTTTTTTGCTTATTACTGAAAAGAAAAAAAAAAAGTGAAAAAAAACAAAATATTGCTGATCTTCCTTAGCTATAAAACAGTACTGCAGAAGTGAGAACATTTCTTCTGAGATACCTGCAAGTTGCAATACTGGAAAGGAAGTCAACATTAAGTGACTTGCCAAAAGTGTTTGTATTTTCGTTTCTCTTGGGAAGAAAAAATATGGTGGAACTCAATAAGAAGATATGGATAAAACACTGCAATACTTTAGAAGCGGTTGCTCACTGCAGCTGAAGTCTGTTTACATTTAAAGTTGGATGTCGAAGATTCACATGTGATTTGGCATAAACCAGACATTCTACTTGCCAGGATTGCCTAACCATGTTACTTACCTCAGTTCATTGTATACATCTCTTTTACCCTGGAGTTTCCTTGAGTACTTAATTTTATGTACTAATAAACACCTCTTCTGGACAGGTTTCTGGACAGGAGCCAGCCTCCAAGCTACCACGATCTTGTTTTATATACGCAGGTAACCTGAACTCATTCTAATTTCTATCGCAAACCTTGGAAAGATAGATGCTGCCAGGTCTTCTGTAGCAGGTGGCAATTCCAACTTTTACGTAAATCATTAGTGAGGACACTCACTCAGAAAACATAATTTGAGTCCTAAAACCTACTAAGAACAGAATGCACACAGTAAGGTCCAAAGCATACAAGGAAAAAAAAACAAAACCCTTTCATGTAGTGAGGTAAGAAATATTCATTGGCTAGTGTCCTGGTTTCAGCTGGGATAGGGTTAATTATCTTCCTAGTAGCTGGTACAGTGCTATGTTTGAGTTCGGTATGAGAAGAATGTTGATAACACACTGATGTTTTCAGTTGGTGCTAAGTACTGTTTAGACTCAAGTCAAGGATTTTTCAGCTTCTCAAGCCCAGCCAGTGAGAAGGCTGGAGGGGCACAAGAAGTTGGCACAGGACACA
>JANXJC010000059.1:13366699-13382625 GCA_027564655.1 Leptodon cayanensis
GGTGCTGCTCGGGGACTAACTGGGCATCGATCAGCAGGTGGTGATCAATTGCATTGTGCATCATCTGTATATTACAATCCTTTTATCATTACTGCTGTCACTTTTTTAGTGTTCTCATTATCATTATTAGTTTCCTCTTTTCTGTTCTATTAAACCATTCTTATCTCAACCCATGAGTTTTACTTTTTTTCCCGATTTTCTCCCCCATCCCACTGGGTGGGGGGGAAGTGAGTGAGCAGCTGCGTGGTGCTCAGTCGCTGGCTGGGGTTAAACCATGACAAGGGCTGACCAAAAATTAAAGCATGTTGTTAAGGGCCTCTTAAAACACTGACAGGCTTGGGACATCGACCACCTCTCTAGGAAGCCCGTTCCAGTGTTTGACCACCCTCTCAGTAAAGAAATGCTTCCTAATGTCAAGTCTGAACCTTCCCTCACACAGCTTTGAACCATTCCCTATTTTGTCCTTCTGTCCCACCGAGGAGGGGAAGTAAGTGAGCTTCTGGGTGGGAGTTTGACTAGTAGGAAAGCTAGTCCACCACAGCATGAAACTCTACTGAAGCAAAGGATGTTTTCCTCAGTAGCTCAATTCCCCAGTCTAGAAAAGAGACAACTTCAGGGAGGTATTCATCTAAGCTTTACCGAAAGGGAGTGGTTTAGATTTAATGTCATTACATTATGCAGGCTTTATCACTGCTGATTAAGTGGCACAGTTTCTTATAGCATTCTATTTTTTCTCTATCAGAGATCTGCTGCATTTTAAAGCAAAGTAGCATAGTCACTTGAAGACTATAGTGTTAACATATAAATCAGCATACTGGTAGACAGACTTGTACAAAAATTTTAAAAGCAATCTTTTAACAGTTATAATAATGAGATTTACAATGGATTTTACAAAGAAAAAAAAATCCAGAGTGTAGATACATAATTTAAAACAGAATTAGCTGTGATATTTTTGTAACTGGGGAAGAAAAAAATCAATAGAGAAAACTGTATCATCACATGCTTTCCCAAATCTCTCCATCTGCCTTAAAAAGATGTATTTAAGAGGTGTAAGAGGGCATTACTATGGTTCCTGTAGGCACTTTGCCCCAAAATCCCTCTGCTCCCGAATTTGATTTTCACAAAATTTGACAAGCATGCAAAGTTACCGCATTACACTGAGAAAAAGAGAGTGAGAGGACCCTGTAGAATTGGAGCCCCATGAGATGAGGTTGTTCTATAGTCTATTCATAGTGTAAGGAGCAGTGAAAAAACAAGTAACTTAATTGCACTCTTCTCGTGTGTTCAGTCAAAGCTCTGTGGCTGATCAGAACTGTCTGTATAACTCTGATGCAAATGGAAAGGGAAACACTATAGGTCATAGCCTGTGAATCAAAAACTTACTTGCCTGGAGCAAACTTTCACACTATGTGAAAGAGATGTTCAGCCCTGGTGTTGGCCAGGGGACATTGAGAGGGTGTGACTAGGAAGAGCAGAACTGCGGTGCCACTGCGTGTTCCTCAACAATGTAAATGGTGAATGAAAAAACTTAGAACAGACACATACCAAGCCTGCAAGGTCAGCAGACCCTGGCCTTAAATCAGGGAATTACAGTAGAGCAGATAAAGGTTTTAATACACAAACTATATGGATAGCAGACAGAAGGATTTGAACCCTGTTCACTGCCCACTCACTGCCTATGACTCTCTACTAACAACATGTGAGAAAACAAAGTAGTATCTTAGATCTAGGCTCAGTTTTGAATAAAAAAGGAAAGTGTTTGACAAATGGGTTTTACCAATTGGTACAGTCACGAGAAGTAAAGGGGAAACAAAATGGTAACTTGCAGCAACTAAGATAAACACAGAAACAGAAGTAAATATAAATGTAGTACCCCATCTTGCTCAAAAAGTTGACATTTGGATCATCAGCAAAGTATTAGAAACAGAAGACTTAGAGAAACTGCTAGATATTTTCTCAGTTCAGGATGGGTTTTCTAAGCTATCACTGACTACCAACACAGGAAAGAAAAGTGTGAGTTCAGGATGATAAACTAAAAACATCTGCAATCTGTGGAAGCAATGAACCCAGTCCCTAAAGAGAGGAAGTGGTGGCTCTATGTGAGGAATGGATGTGACAGTCCATCAAAAATCAAAGAAGGACAAGACGGATAAAAAATCAAGGAAGTGTATCAACTAGCAAAGGGTGCAGCCATGGCAGGAGCTGAACCACTTGCTACAGTAGTTACCCAAAATATGGGAGAACAATCACTTTTCCAATAGAGGACTTAGAAATAAAGCAGACACTACAAAATGAAGTATGTCAGATCAAATATAAGATCATAAAAGATGATACAGAAATGATAAGGGCAATCGAAATTGGCTGTAATGGAAGGGAAACCAGGCGTTATTTAATCCACTATGTGCACAAACAAAGATTTCAAGGGTGGAGAAGAACTTTTAAAAGGATTCTGCTTACAGAACAGTGCTGAAGTATCAGAAAAGATGACTGAATGTGGTTAAGCAACTCTTTGAATAGGTTAATACGGATATCAGTGTTAAAAACAAGTATCTTTGGTACCAAAAGTAACTGGTCCTTGGGCAAGAATTCAAAAAGATTTTATTGTTCCTTTACTTGTAACTAGAGAGAGAAAAGTATTGCTTCACTATAGTTGAGCCCTATTGAGAATGCTTCCACAAAAAAAGTGTGAAAAAAATCAATGAAATTTAAATTGGGTGTGATCAAGACAAAAATTCAAGTTTTTTGTACGGTTACAATTGTAATATAGGTGGGGATCAGGGCTTTGCCTGTGTGAGTATCCAAAGCACACAGTCAGCAGTTCCTTGGGTGGTGGAGGAACTCCACAAAGAGTGTCTGCCTAAACGAAGCAACAGGCTGATTTGAGACAGCAGACTAACGGAAGGCTGACTGAAGTCCTAGCCAGCTCCACAACAAAGCATTTGACTAATTGTTGTAGGACCTTTTCAAGTGGGAGTTTCAGTCACTTCTAAAGAATGCTCCAGGCAGCCCCTACTTTCTACAAATCAGTTGAGAGACAGTATTTATATGCTTAAATATGTTGATTAATACAGTCCCAGCAGCTCCCCTAGACAGCTCCTGCTGCAGAGTTCAGTAAAACGTGCGCAGGTACTTGCACACAGTCAGTAGAAACTGGTTTTGCAGATACATAAAGGTTCACACAGGACAGTCTTTTGTAGTAAGCAAGATGTTTAGGATATGTTCTCTACACAGTTTTCGATAACCAACTAGAATGGTTCATAGATCTGTTGGAGTGATCACACGGGAACACAGGCTACCTGGTTATAGCAATCCACTGGAACAACTGAAGGGTATGGCAGTGCAAAAGACACTGATTCAGATCAAACTTCCTATTTTACAGCTCCATTAATCAAAGACTTGTCTGAAATTTTAGGTGTTAAAAAAGATGCCATGCGGTTGGTCAAGAACATAGCTGTAGGTAAGCAGGGAGATTTAATAAAACATTACATTAAACTTAGAGAAAGATGGTCAGCAACCCAGGAAAAGACCAGGATAAAGAATTCCTAGTCATCCTAATGTCTTCATGTCTGTTCCTGCAACATGTGGATTTTGCCCCCATATGGCAAAAACTGGCTGATAAACAAGAATCTCTCAGTAAAGAGGGAGTGGTAGAAATGCATCAGATAAACAGCAGATGTAAATAGAAATAGCTATCCACCTAACACCCTAGCCAAATTTAAACAAATGAAGAAATAAACAAACAACCCAGAAAGAAAAAAAGACACACAAACACACAAAGGAGATCTGGAAAAAATATAAATCATAGCATATAGAATTCAAGGTATGTACAAACATTACAGTGAAACCTTCCACTGACTTTCTAGGAAATGGCAAGGTAGCATTATATCTCTGGAAAAAAAGCCAGTTCTACAGTGTGTCAGGCAGAAATAACAAAATGAAGAAGAAACCAGCCTTGAAAGACACAGTTCCATATAAGGATCTGGAAAAGCGCATACAGATTTTAGCAAGGCTTTTCACAGGGTCTTACAATGAATTCTTGTAAGCAATAGGGCATTTACAGCTTTTGCTAGGGGGGTTGGAACACATGTCATATTGGGAAAGCTGGGAGAACTGGGTTTATTCAGCCTGAAGAAGAATGGGCTAAAGGGAGATCTACTTGTTTTCTTTGACTAAATAATGGGTGCTCACAGAGAAAACAGAGACAAATTTTTCTCTGAGATGCGCAGCAAAAGACTTAGAGGAAAAAAAAAGTTGCAGCAAGGGAAATTCTGTATAAATATAAAGAAATGAATCTTCACCATGAGGCTGGCCAAACTGGAATGGGCTGCCCAGATGGGATATGGAATCTTCACCCTTGGGGATACTGAAAACTCAGCAGGACAAGGCACTGAGCAAGCTCATCTGCCTCTGTAGCTGGAACTAACTTTGAAGCTGTCACTGCCTTGGCTTCCAAAGCTCCCTCCCAAATTAAATTTGCCTGTGCTTCTCTGGAATAAATTAAAAGAAATGAGAAACAGAAGGGAAAAAGTGGTGAAGATTCAAAGAAAGGTTGAAGAGAAGCATACATATTGAAATAATAAGAGTAAGAAATTAACATAATTGAGAGAAGGTTCCTAGCTGTAAAGAAAATATAAATTCTTCTGTGTCTACACATTTGAGTACCTTTTAAAGGAAGCACTCAACCACTTACATGGTAGATTTTTATGTTAAGGTAGACCTTTAGATTTTATTATAATGGAACTCAAGCAATATCAGTAGTCTCTATTTACAGTTCCAAATTTTTAAGGCAAGATTGTTGAGGAGTTAGGAGTACTTTGGAAATATTAATAACTACATCTGTAAGCCATCTCTGTAAAGAAAGTGATGTTAACCTTTGTAAGGTAAAGGACCTCCTTCCACGTGCAGCCTTTCACTTCTACTTTGTGAACTCACCCCCTCCCTCTCTTTGCCTGCTGTGGTAGTGCTTTACCCCTGTATCTAAAGTGCTCATGTCCCTGAACTTGAATAAAGCTTTGCAGATAACATCAGTAATTAATAATAATTTAAATAGCTAATAAGCATTGTTCACATAAAATTTATGCACAAAGCTTAGTAGCCAGTTAAGAGTATGCAACATCTGCACCCACTCAAAGCATTTTCCAATCAGTGCCATCAGCGTAATGAGCAAGAGCAGCCAGTGAGAAAATTGATAAAATTTATGATATCTGAAGAGGATGCCCAGAATAAGACACTCATCTGTGGGAATCATAGCACATGTGTTCCCAGCTGGATGCTGCAGAGCGTTTTCCTTTTTCCCTTTGTCTTGGTTTCAGCTGGGATAGGGTTAATTTTCTTCTTACTATCTGGTACAGTGCATTTTGAATTTAGTGTGAGAATAATGTTGATAACACACTGGTGTTTTAGTTGTTGCTAAGTAGCACTTATCCTAAGTTAAGAATTTTTCAGTTTCCCATGCTGTGTCAGCAAGCAGGTGTACAAGAAGCTGGGAGGGAGCACGGCCAGGACAGCTGACCTGAACTAGCCGAAGAGATATTCCATACCATAGGATGTCATGCTGAGTAGATAAATTGGGGAGAAGCTGGCCGGGAGGGGCTGATTGCTGCTCAGGCATCGGTCAGTGGGTGGTGAGAAAATGCATTGTGCATCACTTGTCTTTTCTTGTTTTTTTCTTTTTTTTTCCTTGTTTTATTATGTTTCTTTTAATTACTATTATTATTATTATTATTATTATTAATTACATTTTATGTTACTTTAGTTATTAAATCATCCTTATCTCAACCCATGAGTTTTACTTTTTTTTCTGACTCTTCTCCCCATCCCACTGGGATTGGGGGGCAGTGAGCGAGCAGCTGTATGGTGCCTAGTTGCTGGCTGGGCTTAAACCATGACACCCTTCTACTGTTTTCTTTGAGTTGTCAGGGGGTTTGGGTTTTTTTTTCCTTGTTTTGGGCTTGCGGGGGGGGGGCATGTGGGAAGGCAGCAAAGGCAGGAAGGCAGTCCCCAAAAGTAACCTAGGCTGTTAGGTTCAATATCTGCCATCAGCTATAGATATTTGTGGTCCTCTACATTTCTCCATCCTTTCCGCAACAGTAAGAAATAAATCCATATTCTATTAGTAATTGCCAGATGAATTAGTCAGCTGTCTTTCAGATTTTATAATTGCCATATGAGAAAGAGACTAAATAGGATCAGAACAGATGAGTTTAATGTCCTTTCCACAGATTGCTAGTCTATGTTGAGTAACTATAAACTTTCTAGAAGCTCATTCCATAGCTTGATTTTCCTTAGAGCTGTGCATGTATTATTCAATATGAAATCTAAAATTTTCCTGCTTCTTTTCTACTCTGTAGCCTGACCTCTTTCTGAGATAAATTTCAGTAATGAAGAGCAGAATTTTTAATTCAAACAGCTTATGCCCTTAATGAGTACTTCAGAGTTTAAGAGAGTGAAAAGCTCCATTGTCACCTTTACAGTTAAAAAATAGATTCACTTAGTCAGCATGGGGATAATAAAGGTTATATGAGCATAATTAAATACCAGATTGAGTCTTGCAAGTGTCAGATACCCCAAATGAATTGCAGATGAAAGAAATGTGTGAAAATGTGATTGCCCTCTTGTATGGACACCAACAACCAGGAGCTCCAAAAGGATTTTTTTTTTTTTTTTAATGAAGATGAAAGGGACATTTTTTTATAGATGGCCTATAAAGCTGCAAGGGAAACTAACTCCACAATTTTGGGAGTTGTTGTAGTAGACACTAATTATCCTTATTCACCAGCCATCCATTTATGTTTCATCTTGCATAATGTTTTATAGATGGTATATTTGCCTCATTTTTATAAGAGGTACTACTTTCCACTTTCCCTTCAGTAAGCTGGACTATTTTCTTTTGAAAGCCACAGAAGTTACTGCTATGGAATCCTTAAGTGAATAAACTAGAGGGGATTCATTTGAGGTTTTTTTAAGACTCTACGATATATTAGGAATACCTCAAAATCATAACTGAAGTATTTGTAATTCTCTTTGTATAGCAGAAATGAAGGATACCTGGAACACATGTTAACTAGGATGGTACTGGTTAGACATGGACTGTTTCCAGACTCCTGAACTTTTGGAAATGTCAACATTTCAATAAAAAAAAAATAAAATTAAAAAAAAAAAAAGGAGGAGGGGGGGAATCATCAGTACAAAACATATTTCATTCGGAAACAGTTTTCCAAATTTTCACATATAAAAAAAAAAAATCCTCTGGACTTTTTAAAATAGCATTGCTGGGGCCCTTGCAGGTGTGGCAAGTGACCTCTAGTTCCTATTACACATCTTATTACACAGCTTGGTAGCTCAGGGAAATCCTGGTGCCCAAGACCTTCAAGAACTTCAAGAAAATTCAGGAATCCTGCAGGAGTCTGAAAGCATCACAGCTCCTGGGAGCTGCACTGATAAGTGAGAGAAAACTTGAAAAAACTGCATGATATCCACAGATACTTTTTGCAAAGTAAGTATGTCCTCACTGAATGCTTTCATTTGACTAAATGACCAAAGGAATTTTTGCACCAGGACGCAGCTGATAAACATTTGAATAACACTTTATTTTTAATGATCAAAAATTAGAAAATAACAATTACTTTTTCTCTCAACAATTGCAACTTCAAATACTTAATTTCAAATTCATTTTCAGGAAAATTACTCCCTTATTTTTGCACTTGACTTTTGAAACGGAATTCAGTGTCTTAGCTGGAAATCTGATTTTCTTGGGTCAAAAATATGCCCATTGCAAGTAACTGAGAATTCACCTAAGAAATTGGCATTTTAAGTACAAAGAAACTGCAAGAAATATAAAACACCCTCCTTAAATACCTTATAAATTGTCTTTACCATGATGTCTTTTCAAAGGCACATACATATGCTGCTCATCCAATATATATATATGTCTGTACAGAATATTCCCTTATATTTAATAAGAACAATTATTTAGTGTCCATCTATGACAGTTTTTCTATCGAATTATATCTCTTGCATATAGACAAACCAAATACAACAGCAAATCAGCTTTTTAAATTTACCCATTTGTTCAACTTTGAGAGACACCACGCTGACAAGAGTAACTTCCATTACAGCATGTCTACTCTTGAAAGACATTGTGGGTTTTCTATGCCTGTATGAAATGATCTGAAAGAACTTCGGTATGACTTTTACAGGATATGGTTCAGTGATCATACCTCTCCTAGAAATGCTATTCAGGCCCTCAGGCTAGGTAAGATTGTATCTATTCTTAACTTTATCTTTCCTACCATTGGCATAACTCAGCTCAACCTTTGTTCTGTGCTGTGGTCCTGGATCAGTGCCAAGTGTCCCCTTTCCCTTCATTTGTCCTCACAGACACTTGCACATTGGAGTGAGTGCTCTCCAGATGAGCCTGGACTCTCTTTAAGCTCTGTGATTCATTAAAATCTAAGACCTCAGCACAAGCCACAAAAAACATGAGGCACATCTGCTGAATAATCACATTTTGAGCTCAACTATGTGAACTTGCCTTGGGCAGTTGCAAAACATGACACTTGATTATGATAAATGGGAATAGAACAAGTTGTCAAGATGATACCACTGCAGTTGAGGTACACAAGTACACTCATAGATTTATTAGTGTACACAGTCAACAGGACAGCAGAGAAAAGAGTGCCAGATACAGAACTGTTATTTCAGCCTGGCAATTCATCCCACATCATTTTGCTTCAAGGAAACTCATTCCCACATTCCAGCAAACCTGCCTCCAAGTTGGGTTTATTAACACAGGTCAAAATGTCAGACAGTATGAAACAAAAACACTGTGTATTCACAAGGCACTTCACCATATGATAAACCAAGTTCACAAGCAACCGCTCATATCAGCCCTATTGGCTGCTCATAGTCTGGTGGCTGATTCAATCCCCTGTTGACTGTTTAAGTGAGTTTTCCTCCAAAACTACACTCCTAAATTGTATAATCCATGAATTCAGGGCATTTTGGAAGCTGGCCCTATGGCTGTAAAACCAGTTATCATACAGATGTTGAAATGACAGGATGAACATCTGTAAAGAAACAGTGCTGGCTAGAAGCTGAAAAAATCAATAGAAATGTTAAAAAATGGAACATTTTTTTCAAATATGAATGTCTCCATGTACTTACAAAAAAAATAGCAATGTGATAATTTAAGTATTCAAATTCACATTTACTTTAATCTTTTATGTGTAAACAAACGTTAACGAATTTGGCAACATTTTATTTTTAAATGATGTTATGGCATCTGCTGGACTCTGTACCATTTCTGAGACATCATTTGTATTCTTGTTCTATTGAGAAGAGTTAACAAATCTAATTTAGCCTGAAGCAATTGTTTCGCTGTTCCAGTTCAGCGAGAAGTTTTAGGTTTGGAAACTAAATTAGATTTTGGAAAATATAAAGTCCAAATACTGAACATAACAGATGATCAGCTTTCTGTGATACACGGCTATCTGGAAAGAAGAGCGCTGAAAAAGATATGCTAAAAGTTTCTCCATATTTAAAAAAAATAAATGCCCAAGTCTGATCACTATCACTGACTCTTTCTATACCAAATACATCAGCAATACAACTTTTGGACAATTTACTGGAGCCATTTGTTAATCATGGGTAAGGAATGGATTACCACTGTATGTATACTGCTTGCATAAGTTGCTTGTTTCTTTTCATAGGTCAAATTTTGGCAGGGATCTCAAAATTTTTTGGTAGAATACTACTTTCTAGAAAGGTTTACTAGGCACCACCTCTATGGAAATTGCACTGTCATTCTAAAGTGCTTTACCAAGTATCAGCCTCTCTTCATCAGAATGCAAACCAACTCCTTTTACCTGTCTTCGTTCATGCATGAAACATATTGGTGAACTACTGCAGCTAGATAGGGGTTTTTATGACCAGCTTATACTGTAATTTTCTAAGACAATTGCACCAGAAATTTTCAGATAATTTTCAAAACACTTTGAACTTTGATAATAAAAAACAACAATTGAAGAATGAAAATTTTCTGCTTCTTAGTACACTTCCCAGAGGGTGTTGTATGGCCTTGGATGTGAGACCTATGTGAAAAGTCATGAAATTGTTTGGTAACCAAAGATTAACATTGACTTACTAATTGGAAATTGTGATGAAATGTACATTCTATAATCTAAATAAAAATGATTAAGTGCATAACTGAGGAAACACTAAAGACTCAATATCGTGGAGACTTTTGATTTTATCTTCTTCTGGGGGAATGATGGAATGCTGCGTATCATAAGCCCCAAATCTCTAATTTAAATATCATTCAAGCATTTGGTCAGTTCCCTCAATAATGTCTTCTCTGGATTCCTCACCCAACCACTACAGGCCTGAGCGAAAACATTCTCTGTAACACAACTGCATATCTGGATGAAAAAAAAAAGGGGGAAAAAAGAGGCAGTTTTATTACAATATTAAAAGTGTTAAATATTACAATGCAGTTGTTCAAACAGAGAGGCTCAAAGCACCTCAGGGAGTCTAATTTGAAATTAATGCAAGGATTCACAGAATTTTTTTTCCTATTTCTTTTTTTTTTCCCCCAAAGCGGTTATTCTCCTAAATCAAGTACAGGGTTCTTGCAAGACCTAAGGAAAAGGCCGTTTATGTTCATGTGCAGAAGAACATATCTGCTGTAAAAGCTTATGATGAATACCACTTATAAGGTGAGGACAAAATCTTTTCCACAGACAAATTCCTTGGCATAAGTACCTCCAGACAAAAGTATAATAAAAGGATAAATAATAATGACTATAGTTCTAATAAGTCTTGACTTGAAATCTTTTTTTTTAATGTTGACTCAGATGTTCCACTGATGTTGAATGAAACAATTTGTTCATTAGTTCTTTGTACTGAAGTTCCCTAAAACTTAATCCTACAGTTTCAGTCATTTCAGAATTATTAAACCCAGAGAAGTGCATTCATGCTGAAAGTGGAATTGTAGAAGGTAATAACGTGTAAGTGGTTTAAAGATGAAGAATTATATTTGCATAAATCAGTAATTATGTGAGATAGAAAAATGTTATAGAAAATTTTAAGCGACTTGCTCTTTTTTTACTGTGGAATAGTCAAGTATGTACAATAGTTTTGAAATACTGCCTAAGCATTGACAGTCTCACTATAAGTACTGATTCTTTACTCTAAAAGCTTCAGCATCTTTCTTATTGCTAGAGAAGAGCAGGATACTGGAAATATAGCATACAGCAATTTCATTGCTCCATCATATTTGAAATGTCATGGCAGTAAGGCAAAGTCCCCAGTGACTGGACAAAAGGAAATATCATCACATTCATTTTTTAAAAGGGTAGTAAAGAGGACCCTGGGAACCACTGACCAGTCAGCCTCTCCTCTGTGTCCTCTGGGAACATGGAACAGATCCTGCTGGAAGATACATCGAAATATATGGAAGACAGGGAGGTGATTAGAGACAGCCAATGTGGCTTCACCAAGGGCAAATCATGCCTGACTAATCCAGTGGCTTTCTATCATAGGGTGACTGCATCAGCAGATGGTGAAAGAGCTGCTGATGTCACCTACCTGGACTACTGTAAGGCCTTTTACACAGTCCCCTACAAAATTTGTACCACTAAACTGGAGAGATACAAGTTTGATGGATGGACTCTTAGATGGATAAGGAACTGGTTGGACAGCAACATCGAAAGAGCTGCAGTCAACAGCTCAATGATGAAGTGGATACTAGCAATGAGTGGTGTCCCTCAGAGGTCCATACTGGGACCAATCCCATTTAATACCTTAGTGAGATTGTGGGATTGAGTACACCCTCAGCAAGTCTGCAGATGACATCAAGCTGAGTGGTACAGTTGGTGCATTAGAAGGAAGGGATACTATCCAGAGGGACCTCTGACAAGCTTGAAGAGTGGGCTTGCGCAAACCTCATGAAATTCAACAAGACCAGGTTCAAGGTCCTGCACCCGGGTTGGGGCAATCCCCAGCATCAATACAGACTGGGGAATGAATGGATTGAAAGTGGGCATGTGGAGAAGGACTTGGGGATACTGGTGGATGAAAGATCGGACATGAGATGGCAATGTGTGCTTGCAGCCAAGAAAGCTGATTGTATCCTGGGCTGCAGAAAAAGCAGCATGGCCAGCAGGTGGAGGGAGGTGATTCTCCCCCTCTACTCTGCTCTGGTGAGACCCCACCTGCAGTCCTGCGTCCAGCTCTGCAGTCCCCAGTACAAGAAAGACATGGACCTGTTGGAGCGGGTCCAGAGGAGGCCCATGAAAATGATCAGAGGGCTGGAATACCTCCCCTGTAAAGAAAGGCTGAGAGAGTTGGGGTTGTTCAGCCTGGAGAAGAGAAGGCTCCAGGGAGCCCTTACTGCAGCCTTTCAGTACTTAAAGAGGGCTTTTAAGAAAGATAGAGAGAGCATTTTTACCAGGGCCTGTAGTGACAGAACAAGGAGCAACCAAGAGAGGGTAAATTTAGCTTGGATATAAGGAATACATATTTTCCAATGAGGATGGTGGGACACTGGAACAGGTTGCCCAGAGAAGTTGTGGATTCCCCACCATTGAAAGTGTTCAAGGCCAGGTTGGACAGGGCTTTGAGCAACCTGCTCTAGTGAAAGATGTCCCTGTGCACTGTGAGGGGCTGGACTAGATGATCTTTAAAGGTCCCTTCCAACACAAACCATTCTATGATTCTATGAAATATTTCAGGCATGGAAAAATTTCTAGTCTGATTTCCCCCCCAACATTTCCAATTGTAACAGTGGAAAACAAAGGTTTTAATCTTTTAAGATCCAAGTAATTAATTTTATTTCTTTTGCAAGCCATAACATTTTAGTTATCCATTTTATCGAGTTAGTTAACTACTTATTTTAGTTATCTATTTTATCTAGTTATCTTTTTAAATATAGTATCTGAAAATTTTGAACCATAAGTAAAAGTGACATTTCTTCCAAAAACATCTACAGGCATGTCTAAACTTTAGTATTTGGAGTATTTTCCAGGTTTTGAATGTAAGTGCTTATCCTAAGTGACTCCTACCTATGTTTCAGGATGGCCCTTCACACTGTTGACTTGTATTAATTTTTTTTCCAATAGGAAAAAAACTTGGTGTGGAAGAGGGCAAAATTATATATTCAGTAGGTCCCTTAAACTAGATTGATAGGGAACCAAAGCTTGGGATACAAAATTATGTGCACGTGCCACACAGGTTAGGAAAGTGCCTTAAAGTTACTGGTGACAGTAATTGCCATCATACCTTCAAAATTCTTAGACTTTAAGATTTATGTTTCAGAGAAGAAAAAAACCAAACCAACTTGTTTTTAATCAAAGTTCTTAAAGAAAATGTCCGATTTCTTCTATTAGAACTGAGCATACATTAGTGTAGTTCCACTGGAAATTAACTTGGCCCACTGTTCTCCTCCCTGGCTTAAAACTTGGAATACTAAAAGCCAGTAGGACTATTTTTTATCAGAATCAGACTGTGAATCTAACACATTTCTGTTAACTTCAGTGGATTTACTGTGTTTTTGTATAATGGTGATCAGAATTTGTCTTGTGGTCTGAATGTAATTTAAAAGAATTATGCAAAAAGAAAAGGCAAGTAAAGCTGCTGTCAAAAGGTTAGAAAAATCAATAGGCAGAGCAGAAAAAATAGTAAAAAGGGTCTTAAAAAACCCAAAAGTTAAAATGTCATTTTGAAATGGGAGAGAGGAATTCTGCTGAGAAACTGTAGTTTATGGCACAAGTTATCTGAATGAACAGAAAATCAGCCTCATGGCCCCTGGAAGACCATGCTGCACAGTTGTGTAATGTAGACCTGGTTTGCACCCCTGGAGTAAGTCTAACCCTTCTGAGTTAACTAACTCTCCTTTGACATGTGAAAGCGCTGAAAAGAGGCTCCCTTTCCACTAAAACACAAGCCTTGTGTTTTCCTTGCTGTTTCTTAAACTAACCATGAATTTGGCAGTCATATCCTTTTCCTTAGATAGGAAAATAAAGACTATCAATGACTATCTGTTGACATCTGTTGATGCAAGTAATTTTTTTATTTCAGTTAAAGGTATTTATGTATTACGTGGAAAGTTCTAGTATGAAATAATTTCCTACGTCTATGTTATAGTTTGCTGCATTATAAAGCCTATTGTTCAATGATTATCCAAAATAGCTATTACCATCTTAAAAGTTTCAAAATTTTTTACATCTTTTCTTAAATATTTTATGGAAGTATATCTTTACTTTACGTAAGCTCTTCTCTGGTATTTTCACATGGGTTTGAATTAGGTATCAGATCTTAAATGTAACTGATCCATTAAAAATATTGCTATAACAATCATTTCCTTTAGTGAAAAAAATGCTTGTGATCTTGATTTTTAGTTATAACTCCACTTATCCAGACTGGCTCTGGTAGCTACAGTTTTTCTTTTATTTCTGTAAGCTTAATCAATGTAATTATCATATGAATTCCTTATTGTATGAAGTTCAGGTTTTACATGAAGTTTGAATCTTTATCTCACTTTTATCTGAGACTGTCTTTTTTTAAACCTAACAACTGGTAGTAGATTCTGGTACTCAGGGCACTGTCAAATTAAGTGTTATTCCCGTTTTTAGTTTGAAAAATAGGAGAACCCTTCCTACTCTCTGATAGCTCTAGAACTCAACAGGATTAACTGTAGCTGTTGTAGAACCTCTTGTATAAAATTCCTGAATAATCTTCCCTTCAGATAAATTATATCATCTAATGGAAGGCCTCTACATACAAGGACACCACATCATCAGAAGAGGTCATGAATTCCCATCACAGAACCTTCACGAATCCTTGAAATTAAGAAATCCTCCATAAAATCCATTGCCGGTGGAAAGGATTATCCTCTGAAATATACAAACTCTAGTTTTCATGATATCTGTTAGAATAACTGACAAGTAACATAGGACTGTGTGACAAGAACTCTTTAGGGTTAGCAAGCAGGGAATTTGTCTGGAACCACTGAATTAAGCAAGATGCTAGTAGATCACCTAGTCTGCAGGTGGAAGGAACTGTAAGATTTGTCATTAAAATTAAGTGAATGCATACATCAACAGCACAAGGAATTCAGCTATAATCCTAAATGCTTACCTAACCTCTGGGCTTTTGTTTTTTTCCCTTTTGTTTTCCCCTAAGTTAAAATTGTGGCTAGTATTTCCCACTAATTGAAGTAAAAATATGTTTATGGTATACATCACATGGCTGTCATGTACCATTACATTTTTCAGTGGCTTGTATTGAAACTTGATCCTCATGAATTTTGTTGAAAAAATAAGTTTGGATTAATTGTTGACTGCACACATTATCAATATGTTCAAAGATGGCTCTGTTGTTACTTCTAAACATGTTCTGAACACTGAACAGAAGGTCAAATTTCACTTGGTCTAAAGTAGTTGGCAGAAACATCCCTTGCAGTCTTGTGAAAACAATGTTTGAAATTTCATTACGAAAAGGTCATAACATGTTGTTATCAGACACTTTGCAGAGGGAACCAAAACAAATTAAATACTAGCTTAAAAAAAGAAGCTGATAATATTACCTCTCGGGGTTTAAGCCCAACTGGCAACAAAGCACCATGAAGCCACTCGCTCACTTCTGCCCCCCCAGCCCCAGTGGAATGAGGAGGATAAAATATAAAGAAACGCTCATGGGTCGAGGTAAGGACAGGGAGGGATCACTCACCAATTATGGTCATGGGCAAAAGACAGGCTCAACTTGGGGAAGAAACAACATCAATTTAACTTACTACCAACCACATCAAACCAAGGATACTGAGAAGTAAAACCAAGCCTGAGGACACCTTCCCCCCATCCCTCCCTGCTGCCCGCCTCAGCCCCACTCCCGGTTCTCTCTCCCTCCTCCCCACCAGTGGGAATGGGGGT
>JANXJC010000059.1:13406066-13439233 GCA_027564655.1 Leptodon cayanensis
ACCCCAACCCCCATTCCCACTGGTGGGGAGGAGGGAGAGAGAACCGGGAGTGGGGTTGAGGTGGGCAGCAGGGAGGGATGGGGAGAAGGTGTTCGAAGGTTGGGGTTTACTTCTCAGTATCCTTGGTTTGATGTGATTGGTAGTAAGTTAAATTGATGTTGTTTCTTCCCCCAGCTGAGCCTGTCTTTTGCCCGTGACCATAACTGGTGAGTGATCTCTCCCTGTCCTTATCTCGATCCACAAGCCTGCCTTTATATTTTCTCTCCTCATCTCACCGGGGCTGGGGGGAGAAGTGAGCGAGCGGCTTCATGGTGTTTTGTTACCGGCTGGGCTTAAACCACGATGCTCTGTCAAAGAAAAGAAAAACTAATTTAAAAAAAAAAAACCCACAACAAAAACGCATCCCTCCTGTTAGCTTCCTTTAGGGGGTACCGCAGCCTTATTTTTACTGTCATGTCCTGAAGGCCTTCAGCAATTTTCCCCAAAGGCTTTTTAGAAAAGTCGTAAAAGGTAGTCTTGGCTGGTTCTGTCACATTTATGACTTCACTTGTTATTTGATTTCTTTTTTAACCTTTTGCATTATGGCTTTTGTTTCAGCTTGTGACAAGGGAGAAGGAGAAAGAAGAGATAAGAGTTTGGGTCGCAAGCCTTCTGAGAATTGTGAGGCTTGAATTCAATGCATGAGGGTGTCTTAAAGAGTATATCTAAGTTGATTAATATTTTTCTGTCTGTAGTATACTGAAAGAACTCAGTAGGAAATTAAGTAAAACTGATGATTTTTCACTCAGAGTTTTCAGGTGGGAACTAAAGCACAAGATAAAATAGGAAATGTTAATTCACCTGACCCTAACAAAAATATAGAAATCTAAATACAAATTATAACTAGAAACCAGAAAGTTTCACTACATACATATATATATATATATATATATATAAATGTATTTTAGATGATAACATGAAAGGATGCTGGAAAAGTGATTTCAGTTTCTCTTTGCTAGGACTTTGATAGCGAAATTACTAGTCCTACTTTTCATACAGATATCCGTTCAGCAAATCATTTATGTACATTAAAATTACCTTCTTGTGGAGAAGATTAAGGCTTAAATTTGACCTCCCTCCTCCCTCCCTTTTCAATCAGGGACACAAAGGTAAAGTTAAATTCTGATGAAAAACTGGCATATACTGTTCCTGGAAGAAATAAAAGATTTATACAACAAATTATTCCATCACACTGCTACTGAATGCTTACTTAGCATGCCCAGAGTTTCTCATGAAGTTAACTGCCCCAAAATTTAGCCACTTAAAAATGAACTTGAAGTTATTCACCTCTAGTCATTGCAGAGGTGATCATCCCATCCTAAAATACGAGTTTGACTCAAGTGTCTATATGCAGATACCTAGAGCCAACTAAGATGCTGCTGAGTGTGCTATGTCAGTGAGTGGCTGGCTGTGACACAGAACCTCTGGGTGCCTTCTCAAATAGTATCTGGAGGTCAGGCCAGATACTTGAAGGCATCTCAGTGAACTAGATGCCTATAACTTGCAGTCATATTTATAGTCAGGAAGCCGATAACTAGAAAGTCAAATTGGAAAAATGACTGCACGTGAAGAAAAACTAGATTTTGTGACAAAGTTGTGATCAGGTGCTACATATTAATCAATATGAATTTAGGAATATTGGGTATTGGGTGGTGATTTCAATTCAGCAATAAAGGAGCAGGACATGAAGAGAGAAACATGGAAATTTCAGGAGTTATCAGGCATTTTCAAGCCCGTGAAGTCTTTGCTAGAGGTGCTGAAATCCCTGTGCATACATTGCTTTCACATGCTGTGCGCAGAGTGGAGCCTGAGCAGAGAGCTAGGATTCTGTGCTAATATCCCAGGCATCACACTTTTCCAAATGCTTGAGATGATATAGAAGAAGCAAAGTAAGTTAAATATTTGTGTAGTATCTCTTGTACCTTGGAGGCACACTTACCATATTTAATAGAATTCCCAGCTAATCATCTTGTGAGAAAACTCTTTTCCCTGAGAAAACTATGCAGTTAATGCAGCTTTGGGGACTTTCATCAACTGTGATATACTCTTCCTCCCATGAGTTGTACTTCTAGTCTCTTTCAGGAGGACTGAATCTGTTAACCAAGGGTAGAAACTACCTGCATTCAGAGCCTGCCCTGCCTTAGTAGAGTATGAGGATATAAGCTGGCTATAAGTAATTTCTATGAGAAAGGATTTCAAAACTGGACGAGCCAGAAGGAAGCAATGAAGAAGGGATGTTAATAAAATGACCTACTAGTTAATGTTCTGAGCTAGCCATAATGTGTACTATAACCTAGTCTTTTTTCCTAGGACTGATACATACTATCTTACATAGTCTTCAGCATGTAAAACAAATGAAAAACAAAGCAAGACCAACAGAAACAAACAAACAAACAAACAAACAAAAAAAACCCCAAACCAAAGAGAAGGCAGCTTAGGCAGCAGGGACTGCAATTCAGTAGTCCTTGTTTGTAGGTGAATATATTAACCATAAAGTAACAGCATGTTTACATATATCCATTCTTTTTCTGGGTCCATGATGCTTATAGACCTTCAGCAGAACAACCCATAAGATGCCTTAATTTTTATCTATACAAATTAGAGCATGACCCACTCTGATTCCCTAATGATACAGAGGCCACAAAACAGCCTTTTACTTTCTGTTAGTTCTACAGTTATTATAATAACTTATGGAAAGTAAAAGCTTAGTTAAAACACAGTCATTGCAAGGCTTTGGGTTTATTTGCAATTCTCAGTAAAGCCTTCTGCTGCTCAGACCTTTAGAAGTACCTGTATTTTTATTGTTCTTTTTCAGTAACTCTATGTTATGGGTCTCCTCTGCTCAACATGCAGAAATTATGGTTCATTGTTGTGTGCTGTCAAAGCTTCAGCAACCTGTTCACCTGAGACCACTCTGGGGGATCAGCAGCTAAGAGGAGTTGGAGCAATGTAGTTTATTTATTGGAGATTGTTCTGAAACACTGATGTAGCAAACAAAAAGAGTAATAACATGCAAATTGAAACTTTCTAATTTTTTAAAAGCTTTTCACAGAATGAAATTCCTTATTTTCACACACTGCAAATTATGGGCACATGCCATGCCATCATGAGCAAATAAAGAGGAATAAAACTTCTCTACTCCTCTTTTACCAGTGATCAGGAAAACAACTACAATACGCTGCTTTTGTTTTGTTTTGGTTTTTTTTGTTCAGTGTTATCTTAAACTTCATGTTAGTAGGTAGTAAACAGAGTAAAGACTCTTAATTATACAGGTGAGTTAATTAGGAGTTGTTAGCCAGTAGGCTGGAACAGATGCTGTTTATGCAATTCACTCTGGTAGGTACAGGTGTAAAAAGAGTAGTTGCAGATTTCAGGTATTCATTTTCTGTAACTATATGAGGTATATGCTGTGTTCTATTTCTGCCCTATCCTGCAGTCTTACTCCAGTAATTTGCATTCCTGACTACATTTTGTCCTAAAAATAGCAAGTCCCAGGACAGACAAAGCCTGTAGAGAGACCTGACAATTGGTTAGATCTGATTATTGTATTAAAATGTTAAAATTCACCTCATTACCTGCCTCAATTATTTATCCCATTAACCTGAGGCTAAAGATGCTGCATATGATACCAATTTCTCTAGAGGTTAATCTCAATGGATCTTTGTCAAGGTTAAGGCTTGTTACAGGGTAGACTGCAGAAATGCCACTTTTAGTAACAGCCTGTCACATTTTTTTTCTTCTTTTTTTTTAATTCAATTTAAGCTTCAGAATATACTATTAAAAAGAAATGTCTCCATAATGTGTTCTGTTATAATTTTAAGTATTTTTAAATGTTCGATGGTATGAAGTCACCACAGAGAAAAATTTAATCAGTGAAGCTGGAAAACTAGTAAGAATGTTCCCAGGGTTTGTGGTGAGGTGCTGATGTTACCCTGTTGCTATTTTGTTCAAATTTTGTTTTCCTGCTCATGCGAGAACTTTGGCTCATCAAAATTCCAATGCTTTCTTCTCCAAGCATTCCCAGCATTGGCTAACGTAACTTACCTTTTGTAAATTATAGATTGTTACTAAAAGAAATATTGGTTACTATTTGATGCATGCTACTTTAAATGCTAATGCAGCAGCCAGCCCTAACATTAGAAAAAAACTGGAGGACCTCACATAAAAGAAAAATAAAGTTGTTCTGTACTCAAGAATCTATACGTTTAAGAAATGTGAGCTATGTTAGAAGTGGTGGGTTATTTGCAGACTGCCATCTGGTCAGGAGCGGGCACCTGAACAGTGATAACAGGACACTCAATCTGTCTGTCTAGGAGCACCTTGTGTCTGGGGAAAGCAACCTCTTCCCATCCCCGCCATCCTCCAGACCACAGAATTATTACAGTTAGCACAAGTTTTGCTGTCCTAATTTAGGGTGCACTGACCAAGTGCAGGGCTGCTCAATGGGTGCCCCTGATAACTCTAAGCACATGATTCACATACCTTATTATGCCTTTTTTCCATTTCTCAACGCTGCTTTCGCCATCCTAGTACCTTCCTTTCTTTGCACCTGTCCCCTCCCAGATAAACATCCCACCCCAATGACTTTTTCCTCACTGGTTCCAGTTTTGCTACATTTGCACCCAAATTTGGTATTTCTGATATTGTTACCTGGGGAACATCAGCCTTATATTTTATTACTGACAAGGTTACTGGGGCATGTTATCCTTGCAAGGCTCTGCTCCCCAAATCTCCTCTCCAGCTCTCTGTGAATTTTGACCATTTCTCACTTAAATTCTCCTCTCTACCTGCCTCTGCAATCTATTCCTAATGGTGTTCTCTGTAATTTTTGTCAGCTTCTCACACCATGTTTGTCACTTCCAGTAGTCTTCCATGCCTTATTTAGTTAACCTTAATGCCAAGTCAGGGCCTAGTTGATTGATTAATCATTTGCCTGCAGCACTAGTAAATGCTGAACTAAAATTCCATTGAATAGAAGCAGCCTACAGAGCAGCTTTTGTGGCCAAAAGTCACTGTAATCTTTAGAAAGCAATATAAAATTAATAAATAACTTTTACCTATTGGTTTAGATGGGAGGAGACATAGGAAAATTTTTCTACGCACAATTACGATCATATTCATCATCTCCTTTCAAAATAGCAGAGAAGTAGGCACAGAAGCAGAAGAGGAAGAAGCGGAAGAAAGCAGAAAGACAAATAGAGAAGACATAAGAAAGCTGAGAAGACTTAAAAAAGACAGGAATGAGAATGTTTCTGCTCAGGAGTTAGGAAAGATGCTTCCTAGTTTGTCTCTAGTTGTGCAATTTATCTTATTAGTCCACTTTTCTGCCTATTTGCTGTGCCTGCAAGTAACAAATCAAGGTTCTTATAACTAGCTGTGCAGTTAAGAATTTCTTCCATGGCTCTCTTGTCTTGCTAAATAATTCAAGTCCCTTTATTTAACAAGGCTTTTCTTGTACTAAAGTATAGAAATTGTTCCAATAAGTGGTGGTCTGATTAAATTATCCTCCATTAATTTGTTTATAACGGGGACAAAAAAGGTGGCTGTTAGGCTGTGGTGACAAAAGGTTGATCCCCATGCACCCTGACAGGGGTGGGGGAGCCCCAGCAGCCCCCCAAGGCAACAGAGCCTCTGAGGAGCCCCAAGGCTGGACCAGATCCACCCGGACACACCAGCAAGAGAGGCTCCACAGGTCAGGGCACCCTGGGGGAACGGGGACAAAAGGGACTGGGAGTCCCTGTGCGCAGCTGTGCCTGTCCCAGCCAGCACAGCCTCTTCTCTCTCCTCTAATGAAACTCCTGTTCAGGTGGTTTTCCTGGGCCAGGGGCAGGAAACCAAACATGCACAAGGAGAAGGGAACTACTTTTCTTCCCAGCTGGAAATAACCAGGCTGTTCAGATCTTCCAAAATAGTGGACTTACTTTCCTTCTAAAGATTTAAGGATATTTTTAACTGAAAAAGCATTCGCTTTATACAAAAATCACAAGTAGAATATTGCTCTTGCATCATAACAACCATAATATTGTCTTACATGCTGCCTTCTTTGTTCATGTTCTAACAGCTTAGAGATATGATAAAAATAGATTTTGATTGTCATTGTGAAATAAAATTCACTATTAAAGAATTACAAATAAACAATATGAATCCTTTTAAATAATGCTGATGTTTTATGTGAGAGTTAATGCTAAAGCATTTTAAGAACTTAAAATAATATTTACTTGCCCAGTTCCATTTTAATTATTGAATAACTGAAACCATTGATCTTGTATTTTCCAACCAGCATGAAGTGGCTGCTAATTAATCAAATGAAGACCATAGAGTCCATTTTGAAAGCAGAAGATAATTTCTTAATTTTTAATATAAAATGAGATGATTTATAGTATTTATTCAAAGGCAGTCAGAGCCTTATCCAAAAGCTGATGAAGGCAAATGACTGTATCAGTTGATTTCAGCAGGTTTTCAATCAAGCCTCAAAGAACAAGAAATGATTGTATGTGTCTGACTCAAATATGAGTCAAGCATCTCTGAAAGATTTATTATAGAGTCTGAATAGGACTCAAAAAACTTACAATATTTTAAGTAGGGCCTTTTTCTATGAAAAGTTAATTTGGGACTGAATTCAAAGGCATTGCAAAGTGTCTGAATCAAAGAAGTAATTGTTAGATCTAAGAAACAGACTATCTACAAGATAAATGTTGGAAATTACAGGGTGAGATTCAGCTCTGCATTCAGACATGTAAACGTGAACTTGTGTCTATGTGAGGTGGGTGACCCTGTTACCGTGAGCAGAGAAACTGCCACTGCTGTCAGTAGACTGGAATCTCCTTTCCTAAATGTCATCCCATGCCTGTCCTCCTCCTGCTCCTACAGAAAAGCATGAGTGTCCTGTGGGTCATGTATTACATCTGCCAATCCTCACTTCACTTACCACTCTTCTGGCATGTCCCCTGTATTTATGCAGAAGCATCATACTCTGATTAGAGCTTGGGAGTCTTGCAAGACAGCCAAATGTAGGCGTCAGCTAGAAGATGAGTTGAATAGGGTTCTGGACTCCACTGACTGTATTGACTATGTTGTCATTTGAGATCTACATGGGAGCTTAGGCAAGTTTTCACAAGCTATCTCCCATCCTGAAAGAAAAGTTAATACTGGGCAGTGTGTTCTGTGTTAATATGGTTATATGGCTGTTTCATTAATGAGTGCCCCACACCAAGTGATGTTCCTGCCTGTTTATTTCCCTTTGGCAACATGGATCCAGCACTCCTGTCTGTGCAATGGCTAAACATCAAATGGGAGGAAGGGACACAAGCTCCTGATAAGATAAATATAACATATTTCTATGTTGCAGAAGTTTCACTTAGTGATGGTGAAAGTGATTAGTGATTAGTGTTATAATGAGTAAAAATTCTGGCTATCAATCAGGGCTTAACTTAAGCAATCAAAAAATGGCAAAAATCCATTGTTTTTTACAGGTGCTTATGATTCATTGCACCAAAGAGAAATGGTGCAGTGATCAAAATGGGATAGCACTTGTCCAGACGATCGTACGTAAAGAAGATGTTAAAGTATTTAATTAAAGTTTTCTGGGAAACATGCTCAGGAAAACAATAAATTTGTTATATTCCTGAAAAGGAAAAATACAACACATGGGGAAATTCCCATGTATTAAAACTTCAGATTTCAGTAATATAGAGTTCTTTTTTTCAGATCTGTATTTATTATTCCAGATAGACACTCTACTAAAACTGGAAAGATGCTGAAGCTGGAAGCTCATTAATATGTGATCTGAATCCAAACTGCCATTCTTAAATAAGGGATTGAGTCTGTCTGCCTACTGATACTCCCTGAGAATAGATAGAGCTGATTAACGTAGCTTGCAACGTACCGTTACTGTGCCATTGCACTTAATGAAGTTGGCTGAAAAAGTATTATTTTTCATCCTGGGAAAACTAATACTTACAAAACAAAGAAGTTCAGGCTCCAGGAGGTTTCTGCAGTACAGCATACTTCAGCTAAAAATCTGGCAAAAGAAATGGGGCATCTTTAAAATTTAGATACTGCATTGATTTGTAAGTTGTAATCTACACAGACCGTCTAACTGGAAGAAAATGACAGAATTGCAAAACTAACTTTTTTTATACTTCTAGAAATTTTAAGTTAGATACTGTACTTTAAAAATGAAAATGGTCCAGAGGGTTACTAAAAACCCTGAGCCAATTATTTTCTTTTATATTATTTCAGTGACTGGCAGGTAGTATATTCTAGTAGGAGATGACAGCAAAATGTTATTCACATTTTAAGTTTGACTATCAAAATCTTTAACCTTACTGTTCTTACTGAAACGTGCTTAAGCACAGCATGCCTAAGTAGGAATGAAAAATGAGACACTGTTGGAATTTTCATATACAAAATACCTATTTTCAGGTATTATGTTATTGATGTTTTTAAAAATTTGCCTTTGCTATTAATATTTTAATTATTAGTTTTTAATAGGGAAAAATAGGGGGGAAATTTCTGCTGACAATTACTATTTAATACAGTGATGATGGCTTCTCTTTTTAAACATGTCCAAATGATTCTAGAGTTATGGTGATCAGGCTTGAACCATAGTTTCATAGTAAATCTTAAACGTCTCATATCGAAAAGGTGGACCATGTTTTAAAGAGATTTTGTCCAGCTTCTGCAGAACTTAAAACTCCCAAGTTTCATCTTTGTGGAGGTGTTAGATACAGTGTCCACACCCACATGTTCAATTGCAATTCTTGATTAAATATGAGTAAAATTATTTTTCAGAAGATTCTCTTGACCCTTTCTAAACCTTACCATCTTGGTCTGTATTTTTAAGTTTTATAACTTATATGTCTCAATTGTATAGAAAGTTTTCATCAAGCAAAGTTATTAAATCATTCCAGAAAAACAGAATATTTCTGAGGTTTCATTCTTGTCAGTTCCAAACCTCCCGTAAGAGTTTATCATCTTATGTAACTTTATGTTCTTTTTACTTTAATATTACCAAATCTTTCTTTTTATTATGTTCAGTCATAAAGAAGAGAGTTCTTATTTATTTCATAAATTTCCTTTAGCCAAGGTTTTATTTTTACGAAGAAGTTCAATGCTTAAAATGGAAGTGCCCTAGGCCTTAGTATCGTTTGGTTTGACAGTAACACAACTTCCAAACACATTTATAGGTAAATTTCCCTTGTATATTTGAAACAAACTCATCCGCTGGCACACTAAACACAGGAAGAAAGCTGAAATACTTTAGCCTGTCACTTCTGAGGTGCCACAGTTTCTATCACTCAGCTATTTTCTGAATTAATTCTTACAAGATATTATGATTAAGACCTTTCTGTTCTTCAGCTTTTGTTCTTCAAGCTTTTGTCCAACTAGTATTAATTGGACACAATTCTTTAGTGCTGGAAATAGCCTGTCCCTTGGTCCTTTTCTAAAATACCTTTTGTGTTTTGGCACCAGTAAACACATCTCTACAGCTCACACTGAACTGGAAAGATAAGCCCTCTTAGTGTTTGACCTGAACAGCTATTTCCAGTCACACGTTTCACTTGAAATGATGCTGATACAGTTTAAAACATAAAAAATAAAAAAGTAAGGAAGAAATAACTGCAAAGAAAAGCAAATATGATTAATAGCATGGGAACAGGAGTACAAGGAAGAAAAAAATAGTATTTTGAGTGTTATTTTAATGTTAACATCAGAACTAAGGAAGAAAATAATATGATGGATAAAATTATCTGTGACTCCAGTCAAGCTCTTCTGTTGCATGTGTCCTGTGTAACAAAATTCAGCTGAGAGTTGAGGTACACAGGCCAGTTTGTATGGCTGGGATTCACATGAGTTAGGCAACAACAAAAGTGTGACCGTCATTGCTGTTCTGTCAATATTCAGTATTACTTTTTTCTTCTCTATGCAGTCAACTAATAAAGGAAATTAAGGCTATGTACAAGCATTTATTTTGTTTTTACTAATACATTTAAATTTAACTTATACTCTTCCCTTAATTTCCTGGCTTTCTAATGCTTGCTTTGGGGATTGGTTTAACATTCCTGTAGTTTTATGTCTTTAGCTACCACTAACCCTACTACAATACTTAAACTTTTTCTTATCGATAAAGGTATGCTAGGTTTACATGTAAAAACAAAAGTTTTATACTGTATACGTACTCGTTTTTGTCTGATAATGTTTACCAGCTATCTTAGTGACATCAGAAAAACAGTGCTAGCAAATTGGCTGGATACTATCTATGTTAAGAAACTTGACAAAATGCTAACCATTGTGACCGTTAAGTCTAACATGGTGTTTTGGGTTTGTGTGGCAGGTTTTGGTAGCAGTGGGAGGGGCCGCAGGGCCGGCTCCTGTGAGAAGCTGCTGGAAGCTTCCCCGGCTCCAAGCCGGACCCGCCGCTGGCCCAGGCCGAGTCAGTGAGAGTGGTAACACCTGTGGGAGAGCAGATTTAAGAGGGGAAACCGGTGGTGAGTTGGGGTTGGAGTGTGGGAAGAATGTCTGTGCTGTCTGTTGTCCTGTGTCCCTGCTCCCCCTCCCCCCTCCTCCCTGGAGAGGAGCGGGGGAGCAGATGCCTACCTGCAGCCCGGGGAGAGAGGAGCCCACGCCGGAGCAGGGGGTGCCCCCCAAGATGGCCGCCGCTCCGTGGGGAAGCCCGCGCTGGAGCAGGCTGGGACTGAAGATCTGCCTGTGGAAGGGACCCGCGCCAGGGAAGTTTGTGAGGAACTGCAGCCCATGGGAAGGACTCACCTTGGAGAAGTTGGTGGAGGACTGTCTCCTGTGGGAGATACCCCCCGGCGGAGCAGGGCCGAGTGCGGAGTCCTCCTCCCCCCAAGGAGGAAGGAGCGGCAGAGACCAGGTGTGGGGAGCTGACCCCAACCCCCATTCCCACTGGTGGGGAGGAGGGAGAGAGAACCGGGAGTGGGGCTGAGGCGGGCAGCAGGGAGGGATGGGGAGAAGGTGTCCTCAGGCTTGGTTTTACTTCTCAGTATCCTTGGTTTGATTTGATTTCTAGTAAATGAAATTGATGTTGTTCTTCCCCCAGTTGAGCCTGTCTTTTGCCTGTGACCATAACTGGTGCGTGATCCCTCCCTGTCCTGGTCTTGACCCAGGAGCCTTTCTTTATATTTTCTTCTCCTCATCCCACTGGGACTGGGAAGGAGTGAGCAAGCGGCTTCGTGGTGCTTGGTTGCCAGCTGGGCTTAAGCCATGGCACACGGACATAACATATTTAATTTATGTTTAAAATAAGTTACGGAAATAATAAACCATTTTTAACACTGGGTTTTCAAATGCCTGTTACTGCACTGATCAAACTTCCTTCCAACAAAAGTGATGCCTGGAGGAGGCTATAAAAACAAGGCAAGCATACTCTTCTAAGTATTTTCACATCTACAGCCTTTGGCAGACAAACTTCTGTGGGTTTAGTAGAAGTGAACACTGGCACTCCATGTTTATTTTTCTTTCAATTTCAAAATTTGGGCTGTTTTATGGTTGACACATTCATATCTTTGAAAGCTTCAGGAAGGAGATGAATACAGATAGTGGAAGACAAATGCAGTTTTTCAAAGACGTTTGTATATATTCTCAAAGCCCTTTTCACTGAATAATGGATTTAGGTATATCATTATGATACATAATGTTTAAAAAATTCTTACAGAAAATCATGAATAGAGCTATAGAAACAAGAAGAAAAGTTAGAAATTAAACAAATATATATATGACAAACATAGTAAACTTAGCATAAGTCTCATGATTAATTGGTAAGGCTTTTTTTTTTCCCTTCCTTTTTCTTATATGGCTTTAGCAACTGAGATCAATGCATTCCATTAGAATCTCAGATTCCATACTAATGCTTAAAAACACCAATGAAAATCTTGGCTATGAAATATGAGCATGATTGAGACTATCAAAATATTTTTTTTTAAAAAGATTGGTTTATACTATAAGTTCAAATTTTTTATTTTGTATCTAGCTTCACAAAATTTGGAGCCTCCCTCCTGATTGGTTTGTGTATCTGAACACAGTCTGTTATGCAATATGTACTAATGAAGAAGTCTTTGTTAAACAAAGATGCAGTCTTTGCTGCCCTAGTGCCTAAGACACAATCTTTTCTCTTTGTCAAAATTTCCGTGCTCAGAGTTGTCATCTGTTTAGAAATTCCTAATACAGATTACAGAATTCCTCTGTCACTCTGAAATCTGGGGTCATTCACTCAGCTGTCAGATGCTGAATGATTGATATTACAAATATTTCAGCTTCTATAACATCAGTTCTGTCACAAAAAGACAACATTCGTTACTGAAAAGACAGAACAAATTATCCATCAAAAGAACAGTTATGATGATGTCATCTTCACATAGGAAAGACAGTACAAACACTTTCATTATCCAGCTTTTGAGATTCTAAATATAGTGACTGCTATGTTATTTTTAAGCTTGCCCATCTCCCCCTCCAACATAGATTCATCAATAACTGTGACTAATATTCATCGATTTTTCTTCATTATTCTGTTAAACATTTGTACTGATAAAATTTTATTTCCATATTACGTGAATGAAGTTGTGTTGTAAAAATTAATTTAATCTAAAAATGTTAAAAAGTTGTGACATGAACTAATCATAGAATCAAATGCAGCATTTGGTTTCCACCTAAATTACTGTTGGGGCTGTTAGTGTCTGTTTGTCACTTACATCCAAGACATTATGGTGAGGCAGCAATTGCTAAGGGACTAGCTCTAAAAACTAACCATTTGAAGAGTTCTTGTTTAATTTCACTTGCAACTTCTTCGTAGCTTGACACAGACTTAGCCATATCTCTCCAATGTGTTTCCTGTTTCGTAGTCATCTGTACATTTCAGTAGTTAGGAGGTTATATGCACTATGAGTAAAATGAAAATCCATCATGTATTCTTATTATTTTAAAATTAGTTTTAGACAAATGCTAAAACATTTTAAAAACAAAAAAACACTCAAAATGTTTCATCAGGCTGGTTTACATCTTGGTGTTAATTTCTAATTTCTAGGCTTTGTAAACAAAAGTGCATATAAGGGGCCATTTCAGATGTGATATTTCTTACTTTATTCACTTGTTAAATATGCTATCACTGCAGAATAAAAAGTAATGTTTTTCACAATATTTTTCTTTAAACTTTTTAATGTAGATTTCTGCATCTGGAATTAAACATCTCAATTACATATACATTTATTGAAATGACTTTTTTTTGTCAAGTAATAAATGCACTAAATTCACTAAGAATATTTTGAGATTAACTCTCATTTTTTAATTCAAGAATCTATACCATTACTGTACTATGTGACATATTTTAGATCAGGGATCCTTATTTAACAGCTCTGTTGAGATAAAACCTCACATGAGAGTCATCCTCATGTTAAGTGATGTGGCAGCTCACTTAGCAGATGCCCTCTGCTATAAACTGTTTATAATATATAAACCTTTAAATAGTGCTCTACGTACATAGGCTGCACATTCTGATGTTCTCCTTACGCATTACGAGAGCTCTGGGCAGAGAACTATAAAAGGTGCTAATAAATCAGAAAACAAACATTGGGAAGGTCACAAAAGTACATTTTACAATTGTGTTTGCTAAAATATATGAGGCATTAAAATTTGAGTTCTACATTCTTATGACAATGCCTGTAATGAGAACAGAAAATACTATGAGCCTAATCTATTCTCCTGACAATTTAAATGTAACTTTAGCCCAGTTGCTATCTTGTACTTCTTCTCCAATTCCATAAATAGGGAAGGTCATAAAGATAGTGAAAATACATTACAGAATTTAAACCCCTGACATTTTCCTAAACTGGCGGACTAAGAGAATACGTGGATAACATGATATGACTTCCTTTGCAGGAAGGAATTTGGAGTAATAGTTAACCTGTCCATGAGTTACTCTTGTGAGCTTTTTTTCTTTCTCTGTTCATTTCAGAACATGTTACCAAAACATGCAGTTCATTTAGCATTTTTAAGTTAAAATAGAAAAATAAACATAACTTTTCTGTGATGGTTCTCTTTACATCCAAAGGCCAGAACTCTTAAGAGTTCGTTTTGTTCCTGTTTTAATAAATGACACATCTTGCTTAACCAAGCTTTAAAACATTTTAAAAATAGATATTAAATTTAGGCTTCTACCTCTTAAATGAACTGGGATGAGCTCCCAAAATTAATACTTTGAAAACTGGTCCTTTCTACTAATATGTTGCTTTACTTCTGAGGCAGCTTTGTTAATTGAGTTTCTCATATCTGAACATCTATAAAAATTGAGGAATGTTTTTAGTGATATCTGTTATCAACATCATGGATTTGTGCATTCACACAGCACTAAGTAAAGGCATATAAATTACAGTCCCTACAGATCATACATTACAGACCCATTTTTTTCCAAATCGTACAAGTTTAGCAAAAATTTCTCCGAGGTCTGATCTTGTCCATCACCACTGCTCTTGGGTTTACCTCTCAGTAAGTACAGGCTGTTTCTGAGCAGGGTTGTTGTATGCTTACGAATAATGAAACGAGTATGCAGAGAGCAGTTGTTGCTATCCAGCTGTTTGCAAGACAGGGTCTGACCGGTAGAAGTTGCTGGGTTCTGATCGTTTTTACCGTGGAACTAGATAGTTTTATAATAAATATAAATGACTTAGAAAGCTATGTATAGCTAAGCAGAATTGTTGCTCCTCTCTAAGCCAAGTTCTTTATACCTCACTGAGGAGGTTGACACTCTATCGAGGCCTTCTTTTTAATGACATTTTAACTACAGCTGTACTCTCTGAAGCAATTGCATGGCAGAATTATCTTTTGTGACCTAAGTTCTCAGCTATTCTGAACTGGGATTGCTCTGCATATTTTCTTGAAATTTGCTCTCATTTTTATGGAATATTTTTGTTGTGGTGACTGTTGTAGACGCATTTATCAATTTTATTTCTGAATTCATCAGGGGTGAAGGTAGAGCAGATTTCTAACAAGAGCTGCTCTGAAGCAAAAGGATGAATTTCCTTACTACTACTCTGAAGGCATTATTTGTCAGCATGTCCTTGTTGTCCAAATCCAACCTTCTGAGAAAGTGGGAGAGGTCAGGCGTGACCCTAAACTGCAATATTAGGACTAATTAACTTATTCCCAAAATAACTAAAACCAAATCTACAATAAACTTCTTCATTTAGCCATACAAGTTTTTTTTCATTATATGGAATACTGGTTAGAGCTGTAATTACTTCTAAATTATAACTGTGTGTTTTATTTTCTTTGAAGTTGGATCCCAGTCCCACAAAGACTTACACAAAGGAAAAAGCTTAAGTACATTAGCATACAGTTTCCCTTATACCGTTCAGTTTTCAGGGTTAGAACCATAAAGTACAATTTCATATAGAACTAATATTTAAAAAATAAACATACAAAACCCCCTAATATGCTTTCACAGTTTCTTTAGCATTTACTACCATCAGTAATTTTTTCATATTCTTTACAGAAAGAGAAGTTTATTCCTCAGACATACTAAAGTTTAGGATTTTGCTGCAAATTTTATTTTTAAAATACAGATTGGTGCAGATAAATGTCTTTGCACTTTAAAGATGGCTGGTCTTATCCTCTCTTAACTCAAAACTTTGATTTTGTTCTTAAAACTCCCTTTAGGATACAACCAACAGAAGCAGTATTGATGATGTGATGGAATTTTAAGTGCACAATAGAATTGCTTAGCATAAATGTATTCTAAACTATTATTTGAAGATACCTTAAAGTCTGTGATTCATTGCCCGCAGGGCATGGATAGAGCAAAATTCAATCAAATACCTAGGAAAATCTGTTATTCAGAAGTCCTGAGTGAAAGAGGTTGGATTCACAGTAAACCCATCTTTGTCATATATATCCAGGTTTGGATTCCAATTACAGTGACTTTGCAATCCCATTTGCAAAAGTTTACCTTTGATTTCAGTTTTGTTGCTTTGCACATGGAACCGTGGGTAGAAGAGTTTCATATGACGGAAGACTATTAAATTGACCTTGACAACAATACACAGTTCTTGCCTAAGGCTTTGGAAATCTTTAAATGTTGGACCGTCATGTCAAGATACCATAATGAATTAGAACATTATGTTCATATGTTTTTTTCTTTTCTATTAAAAGGTTACCTTTTCCATCTCCCCTGTAAATCATGGTTTCAAAACAATTGCTTTGAAAATCTGAATGGTAAAACCAAAATGCCAATATTTTTCTTAAGAACTCCCTGAAATACTCATATTTCATTTTCCTGTAAAATCTGCATCACATACAGGCACACAGTAAGTGAATGGGTTCAAAGGTTTTATGGGTAGTCATTTGGGCTAACCTGAGTAGTTTGACTAAGCAGTATTACTTGTGACTAAAATGGTTATTTAATATTAATTTCAATAAAATCTTCCATTCAGTGGATGACACCTGTAGGAAACTTAGAGAACAGAACTTAGATATGAATGTTGTCATTTCTTTGATATCTCAGTGTAAGCTATTTGGTCACCCAGATTAGTTTTCTGAGGTATTCATCACTTTTCTGTCTGTGTACCCATTAGGACTTTCATGCCATTATGTGAAATGTTGGTAGGTCCGTTAGGCAATTGTCTGCTGAAAGTTTAGGTTGATACATTAAAAATTCAGTATGTTGTCAGTTAATAAAATATTAATCAAACAGCATATTTAATACTTTGTTACTTGTACTTCAATGGCCAACAAGCAGAACAAGAAATAAAACAAAAGATGATGTAAAAGTGACACTTGCTCTTGTGAAAATGCATTTTTAATTTGTCAGTCAATTGTAACAAAAATGAAGAAGTTACATAAATGTTCAATGCATTTCGTTTTCCTCCAACATTCTCTCAAACTCTTCTATTTTCTTACAAGATCCAACAGGAGATAATTAGCCTACTTCTTAAGTACAGTTTCCATATACTGACACCAATTAAACAAGTACAAAGTATTAAGATAAGTACAGAAGTTCAGAAGTGCCTATGAGAGATTCACGTAGGACTTTTTCCTAGTGAGCTACCCCATCTAGCTGCCTGTCACTATAATTTGTGCCTTGTTTCATATTCAGTTCATAAGCTCTCTGGGAGAAAGAGTATTTTTTGAATTGTATGGATATGATATGAAGCAAAACACTCTGTGAGCATGATAAAAAACTAGAATTCATTAAATATTTCCACAGATGGTTAACTTTTTAAAAATTGTATTTCTGCACATAATATAAAGTGACAGGTGAACCAAACAGTGAACAAAACTGTTAATTGAAGTAGCTAAATTTTTCTATTACATTCAAGAATACTGTAGTTTTAGAAGCAAACAGGCATCTGTATTTAGAGTCTTATTATGCTACTTCATTATATTGCATGTGTTCATAATAAAGTATGGATTTGTTTTAACGCTTTTCTGCCAGGCAACTTACTGAGCTTCGCTATGGCCCACAAACAGTGATGTTTATAGTCTTACCACAGTCAGAATGTATGAGCAATCAGAAAATACCTTCCTTGTGGTGCAAATTATAGGACAAAAATATAGGACAAAATGCAGTGGTACAATTTTAATTCATTTTCCTTAAAGATGTATAATTGTATGTTTTGTAGTCCTTGTCAGTACACTTCTTTTTGGTTTAGCTGCTGTCTTTCTAGATACAGAAGTTTATCTTCTCTTCCTTTCCTTTTTTTTTTTTTTTTTTTTAACAATCAGTTACTTTTCAGAGCACAAAAATCATCAAAAAATAATGAGATGGTACCTCAAAGGATGGCATTTTGATGTTTTGTGAGAAGGATAGATTGTTCATTAGCTTCATATTCAATACTATTTTTCCTTTTCTTTCAAAGTGTACCCATGCTGCTCGTAGCAATCAGTGCTGGAATGAACTTCAGTCTCCTGGTCCCAGGTTGAGGCAGGCTCTGCATAGAAAGGTGTGTACTTTCCATTTTATCTCTTGGTTTAAATCTACTAAATTATTTAAATTATTTGAAAGAATAGTTGATGGTTATTATACAATGTGAAAATAGCCTTAGTTGCAGTTTTAGATTATGAATAAATGAATTCTTACCAAATAAATATTATTGTTGTAGGGCAGTAAGATGCACTGTATTGAATTAGTTCTTTAATGCATCTTGGTATTCCTCTGTATTAAGTCACCTTTACCAGAGTCTTGCTACTAGTTACAATAATCTGGGAGTGACGAACAGCAGAACAGGAAAGCTGGATGCTTGTTTTCAGTAGGAAATTCATCTCACTGATTATGTGTACTTATATCAGAGCTGCATACGCTAGAATTTTTTTCTGGATAATGAAGAAAAGAAAGTACTTTGAAAGCTCCATTCATCCTACCCTGAAGTAGATGGCTGAAATAGGTCAGATTAATACCTGGTAGGTGCCTGTTGAGCATAAAGGCAAAGGGAATAGCTCTGATGTAGGCTACTGTATTTAGCCACCGAGGATGTTTGTAAAACAACAAACAAAAATGACCATGAAACGGCATAAGTTAAGATACCGGTATACATTTACTCTCATCTCGCTAACATGAGTACTGTGTTACTGTAACCTAATTTGATCCCTAAACATACTTTTTTCAAGCAGGTATGGTCTTGATATTTTGAGCGAGCTTTCCCCAGAAGTCTTAGCTTTGATTTTGGTTATGTTATGCCTGTTTGGATTCTATTTACAAATCATTTTATGTTTGCTGGTTCTCCATTCCCCATTCACTATTTCTCCTTTGTAAGAGAGTGAATTGCAGTTGCACTAAATGTTACTAGCTGTCTAGCTCCCTTTTCTTTCTTTCCCTCTGTGTGTACTGCGAATAAATGTAACACATTCTGCCAGTGGCAGTGGGGAGAACAGGAGCTGAACAAGATCCTGTGAAGTATTCTCGTTGGAACAGATAGCAGCTCTGAAGTCAATATATTTTATGAAGCAATAATACTGAAAAGAACTCCCTCCACAACTAAGCTCAGGCTTCTTTTAAGTCTGAAAAAGTGGCTTTTTTTTTCATATGAAATGTTATATTCCTGCAGTCTTCTGTATGAAAACATTCTTTTGAGAACTGGACATGTGCAGAGTAACAAGGATCTATGAAGCAAAATAAGATTTTCACTGCAAAACAAAAGTTCATTTTAATTTCTTAGGGAAATAAGAGTGAAAAGAACATCAGCCATTTGTCACCATTGCAGTTTCGGAAAAACAGTTTACAAGAAATTCACAAAAGGTTAATTAGCTGGAGTGGGAGCGATTTTGACACTTACCTGATATAAATCAGAAACACTATATGAATGTGTGTGATTCATCCTTGGTCTAGACATCTTAACCAGTGATGGACCGGGTTTTTACCATTTTAAGTCATAAAATGTTTGTGATGTTCAAACTATTACATTTCACAATAACATACATGTTAGTTTTGACAGTCATTTGTGTCTAAAAACCAAAGAAGGGTCTTTCCACCTACTTAAAATAGCCCAAGACGCAGGGATCAGAGAGATCTTTCAATAGCTATGAAAGGTCCAAACCCACCGAACATGCTTTTATTCATTTATAGGAAAAAGGACTGAGTGTAGGCATAATGATCTGATCTGAATTATTAAACTGTTTCTTTGAATTTCAGCTTCCTGTGCTGCAGCCGAGTTCTCTAGCTAACAAATTACAACACACTGGATAATGAGGGGGGTTATGGATATTTTTTGTCTGTTTGTTTGGGGGGGGGGTTACCACTTTGAAAGTTCCTGTTTCATGCGAGACAGGCAATGGTACAACAGATGCAATCTTTTTCCTAGGACAGGACAGTTTTTCTCATTCTATGTACTCCTACACCTCTTTATGAACTGTAAGCCTACAAGAAGGGCTAATGTGGCTGTGGTTTCATTATAATTTCAAAATGCCTCTAATTTTTCCAACTACAGTAGAACATCTTTGGAGCACAGACTATCTGTTGGTTATTTTTATAAAAATGCAAAAAAGATCTTGAACCTTGATTAATGGCTTCTGAAGACTCATATAATAAAAATTAATTTAATACAAATCATTCTGAATTTTGATTATCCTCTTAATAGAGTTATAATAATATGCATGATAACTGTTAGAGGGAATTTTGCATAATAAAGGTTAGTACTTTTAAAGAACACAGAAACTGGGATTATATTGTTCTAACATGAAAATTAGATTAATACAAATAGACATGAATTACATAAATCTATTTAAAATACTACTATGCTCATAAGACTATAGAAAAGCAATTTGTTCCATTAACAGCAGAGCAAAAAGAAGCAGAGGACTTAATGGGTTTTCCTGGTTTGCTACCTGTCACCCTTCTCTCATAACAAGGGTAACACAAATTCTCCATTCTGCTCTCTGTTGTCACCATTCTTTCCACCAAAGACAAGACAACAGATGATGCAACTTGGCCAGAGTGACGTGCATTTGGCTGGCCAGGAAAAGAAGCTGTCCTTTAGACACTGACAGAAAAAAAAAAAATATAAATTGCATGCCCCTAGTTTTTTTCTTCAGTGAAGGCACTAATCTGGGTCTCTCCTCCAGACTGCCACAAATTTTCATAAAGATTATAGGGACTTAATTGCCTTTGAAACATCCTATAAATACATTTTGATTTGCCTACAGTCTATCACAAGCCATAAAGGGAGATCTATGGCCAAAATGGATAGACACAGAATGGTTTTGGATATGCCCGCTGTTGTACAAACGTTGCTAAAACTTCTTTTTAATTTTAAAATTAATACATAAGCATCCATAAATGAAGTTTGTGATAAAACTGTCTTTTTAGCTTAGGGAATGTCATTAGTCTGTCAGGAAATAATTATTTATTATGCAGATCAGTTCCGATTGAAGTCAGACCATTCGACAACTGTGCCAGTGATGCAACAGAGCCCTTGGCAAGGCTTCTTAAAACTTGTGTCAGGCAGGTTTCCAAGCCTGTGTGGATTTTGGCCTGCTTCCCCACTTTGCTCTTTTAGTGTGAAAGGCTTGCAAGACCGCTCTTAGGTCCCCACACTGGAGTCTGTCATTGCTGAAGCAGCACATTTGCACAACAGCCATAAAACTCTGTTTCCATTTCCTTTCTTGGATTTGTTCTTTTTTTTTTTTTCTTTCCCCTTTTTTTTTTTCTTTCAAATTGCAAAGCATCAGCATTCTTTATACAAATTGTTATTATATCTTCCCTGAAACATCTCCCGTTCCATATTAATTCAGAGATTGACCTTGGATTCGGTCCATTTCCTATGTTCCAATTTTTTTCTTGATGAACCAACAGGACTGAATAGTTCATTCTCATATGGAAAAAAAGAGGTAAAAAAAAGTCCTCATATAACAATTGGTCTTTGACATGGGAGGAATGCCAAAAGACAGAGATTACACTGATACATCCCAGAGGATTACTCTAGAGAAAAGAACCTTATTAATGTAACAACAGAAGAGGTCACATTCATTCTGGCAGACCAAATTCAGTGATTGAGACCAACTTGTACTGTTTTTTAGCCTAAAAGTAGTATGGTTTTCTTAAGAGAATAGGTTGGTGTTTGCATTCACATTTAGAAGAAAGTCAAAACAAACATTTGAACTTCTGGGCAAGCAATGGCACAGACACACACAAATATAGGTCAATTTATAAGAATGAATATTTAAATATGAGAACTGTTGAAATCACACAGGGTAGTTTCAACTCAGTTTCAACTGAGTCTTTTATGGATTACTAGCAAAATTCAACATGAAAGTTCATTGACTGAATTATCTGGAAAAATCCCAGTACTCACAGTCATCTTTCTATTGCTTTAAGAGCACCATATTCCTAACACCATTGATACCAATGAACAAACACCACCACAATCACCACCACCCCCAAAAAAGGTGGCTGGAGTAGCAGTCCTAAAATGAAATAAATAAAGGATGAGTCCTTCATGCCAAGGACTCGTTTCTAGATCCAAGAGCTATAGCATTAGCTTGACTGATGTCTACACTAAGCTCATAACAGAGTTGCCTTAGAGTTAGCACGAGTAGTTCAAAGAAGAACCAAGGAGAGAGCTAAAGCTAAAGCAGCATGGATGATCACTTTAATGCTTCAGCTTGTTCATTCCCCAGCCCTCTATTTATCTCATAAGGATTCATGCAAGGAAAAAGTGGAACAATCTCTTCTGGCTAAAAATAGTGGAAAAGTGTTAACTAAATACAAGCTAGTGAGTACAGAGAAACCAGGCAAGTATGCTGCCAAAGATTTTCTTCAGTATCCGTGAGAATCACAACATGGCTGGAATCATCATGGGAACATAAGTTTGCACAACATACCATCTTGGCATTGTTAGGCTAGTTCTCTTTCCCCAGCGCAACTTTGGGGTAAACCTTAACAGAGTATGGTTAGAACTGACTGTGAGGTGATTTTCACATCCTACATCTCTGTGATTTCAAAATCATTTATCTTGAGGCAGAAATCATAAAAGAAGTGTACATGAACACTGAAGATAATTTTGGCTCTAATGAATGGAAATACTTCAGTTAGCACTGAAACATTTTTATTTCATTTTGACCTTTTTACTTAATAGTTTTTTCCTGACCATCATGTAATTTAATTTATTTTATGCTAATAAAACATAATAACATTTCACCCAATTTTACATCAGGCTGTGTAAAAAGACTGTCATTTTCATCCCTGATGAAATCACTGGTGTATTTGCAAAATATAATGACAAAAGGGTAGGCTTCCAAGCTCTATTTAGATAGGGAATGGGGTCTTTGCTGTGGATGGGGTCACACAAAACTTAAGTTTTGGTTCAGGGTTATGCAATACACTTGTTAATAAGTTAAAAAAAAAAAGGTAATTGTTGATATTTTATTGTGGAAGCTGTGACTTTAAAAGAAACTTAGGGATCATTATGTGATTGTTAGTTAGTCCTGTAAGTTTCTAGGTATGAAAGCTGATGAGCTCCTTTGATTAATAATGAGAGAGATTCTAAGTTTGTAAAGCGGTGATATATTATTTGACCTGTGGAATGGCAGCCTTACAAAAAGGAGATAGAAAGGTCAATCTGTTTAGTTAATCAGGAAGGAAATTAAAAGGTAACCTGATTCTGGTCTGTGAAGACCCAAACACTAAAGCACTAGCTTTATGGCAGGCCCCCCCACCCCCCCCAAAAAAAATAAAGCTCTTAGTCGGAAAAAAGACTAAGCTCACTGAGACAGTTTTAAAATCCACACTGAGCAGAAGATCAGAATACAACAAATACTGTCAGTATCATAATAATATATTTCATGCTTCCCAGTGAAAATACATTTAAAAAAATGAATTAATATTCTTTGGACACTATATGGAAATAAAAATAGATCAAGGTCAAATAATACAGCTAACTCTATGAGGCATGCTAGGAACTATTTTCTACATTAGTATCTGCTCTGAAGAGGGCCTCCTGCATCCAAAGAAAAAGTATAACAGAACGTATTGGATAACATATTAGAAAGTAATCATTAAAAGCAATAATAATAACTATCCATTAGAAGAAATAAGCTTGCCAATTTATAATGGAGTTATATTACATTTGTTACATGAAACAGTGACTGATTGCTTCAGACATCATTTGAAAATGTCTGATAGCCAATAGGCTAAAATAATATCTTAAAAGAAACACACATTTATTCACACAAGTCCAGACTTCAAAAATTGAGAGAACAAAAAAAAGCTAACTGAAATGTAATTATATTTTGATCTATCCTTTTTATTCTTACATTTTTTATTATTGATTATCAAAATTATTGTTGAAAAAATGTCTTTATAGAATCAGAAAATAATGTAGGTGGAAGGGGATCTCTGGAGGTCATCTTACTCGGCCTGCTACTCAGAGTCAACTTCGGCGCTTGCAGTCACAGAACCACAGATCAGCTGAGGCTGGAAGGCTGCTCTGGAAATCATCTAATCCAACCTCATCTGCTCAGGGCAGGGGCAACCAGAGCAGGTTGCCCAGGACTATGCCCAGTTGAGTTGTTAAGACCTTCAAGGACAAAGACTCCAGAACCTCTCTGGGCAACCTGTTATACTGTTCAATCACCCTCATGTATGGGTGGTTAACCATACTTATGTTCAGGTGGAATTTCAATCTGTGCCCATTGCCTCGTCCTGTTGTGGGCACCATTGAGAAAAGCCTAGGTCACTCTTCTTTACTACACTCCATCAGCTATTTATATGCAAGGATAAAATCCCCCTGAGCCTTGTCTTCTTGAGGCTGAAGAGTCCAAGCTTTATCAGCTTCTTGTATGAGATCCTCCAAACCCTTTATCATCTTTGTGGCCCTTTCCTGGACTCATTCCAATATGTTCATGCCTGTCTTGTACTGGGGACCCCAGAACCAGATCCAGCAAGCTAGATGAGGCCTCAGTAGAGCTGAGTGGAGGAGAAGGATCATCTTCCTTTACCTGCTGGCAACATTCTTACTGATGCTGGGGGCCTTCATTGGCACAAGGACGTGTTGCTGGCTCATATTCAACTTGTTCACCAGGTCCCTTGGGTCCTTCTTTGAAAAGCTGCTTTCCAGCCTATTGGCCCGTAGCATGCGCTGATGCATTGGGTTGTTCCTTTCCAGGTGCCAGGTCTGGCATTTCCCATTGTTGAACTTCATGAGTTTCTTCCCTTTTCATCTGCCCAGCCTGTCAAGACACCTCTGAATGGCAATACAACCATCTGGTATATCAGTCACTCCTCCTAGTTTTGTGTCCTCTAGTTGGGCCCATCATCCAGATCATTAAAGACAAGCTTAAATGATATAGGACACTATATCAACACTCTGTGGTATAACTTTAGTGACTGTCCTCCAGCTGGATGTTGTGTTGCTGATTGCAAACCTTGTGACCCTGGCTGTTCAGCCAGTTTTCAGTCCATCTCACTGTCCGCTTAGCTAACCCGTGTCAGTTTTTCTATGAGGATGTTATGGGAGATAGTATCAAAAGCCTTGCTAAAGTCAAGATAAACAGTGTCTACTGCTCTACCCTCATCCACCAAGGTAGTTACCTCATGGTAGGAAGACGTCAGGTTGGTTAAGCACACAACTTCCCCATCGTAAATCCGTGTTGACTTCCTGATCAGATTTTTGTCTTTCATGTGCCTGAAAATGGTTTCCAGGATTAATTGCTGCAACACCTTCCCAGGGACTGAGTTAAAGCTGATTTTTCCTATAGTTCCTAGATCCTTCCTCTTGAAGATCAGGATGATGATTGCTTTCTTCCAGTTTTCAGGAACCTCTCTGAACTGCCATGACTTTTCAAAGGTAATTGAGAGTGACCTCACAATGAAATTGGCCAGCATCCTCAGCACTCATCGGTGAGTCCTGTCAGGTCCCTTGGACTTGTTTATGTCCAGTTTGTTCAAATGTTCCCTAACCTGATCCTTCTCTACAAAGTGTAAGTCTTCCTTGCTCTAGACTTTCTGATCTCCAGGGCCTGACATTTTTGAAGGCTGGTCATACCAAGAGAGACTGAGGCAAAGAAGGCACTGAGTACCTCAACATTTTCTGCTTCCTCTGTCACCAGACCCCTGCTGCATGCAGCAGTAAGCCCATGTTTTCCTGATTTTTTTTGGCAGCTGATGTACCTCTTGATGTCTTTCTTGTTGCCCTTCACATCCCTTGCCAGACTGAAGGTCACCTGGGCCTTGGCTTTCCTAACTCCATTACTGCACACTCAGACAGTGTATATTCCTTCCAGGTCACCTGACCCTACTTCCACCTCCTATATACTTCCTTTTTATGTCTGAGTTTAGTCAGGAACTCCTTGTTCATACATGTAGGCCTCCTGCCACCTTGGCTTGACTTCCTGCTCTTCAAGATGGACTATTCTTGAGATGGGAGGAGGTGATCCTTGAATATCATTCAGCTCTCTTGGACCCTATTCTCTCCATGGTTGTATCCCACAGGCTTCTTCCAAGGAGATCATTGAGGAGACCAAAGTCTTCTCTCCTGAAGTCCAGGGCTGTGATACTGTTTTTAGCCCCGCTCTCTCCTTACAGGAACCTGAGCTCCACTAGAACCTATGTTTTATTTTAGTGTAGAGAAGTATATTTGATAAAATTTCAGTGACTAAGGAAATATATAGACATCTTAAGACATATTTTTCTATAATGTGACTGTAGGAAGAGTATTTAATACAGATCTTTAGTGCTGACTAAATGTTTTGCAATATTCTTCCACAGATATTTAAAAGCAAATTGTTGCCTCTAGTTTTCAGTTACTGTATTTAAATAGTTTCATTATGCAAATCCACTTGACATATCAACTGTAATATTACTTTACATTTACAAAGAACTTTTTACTTTATAGTTTTTCAGCAGCAGCAGGGTAAACAGAGAGTCTGTTTCACTGCATTGCTGAATTCCAACATCATCTGCCTGCCTTTGGATTAGAAATATGGTAGCCATTTTGCAGCAGTAATGCTATGGAAAAAAGGTTAAGTGAGAGGTTGTAAAGGAAAGTAGATTTTAGCCATGTGTTTATTGAATGGTGCCATGATTTTGCCACTTAGACTTGGTAAGCAAATTCCAATCAGTTTTTGGAAGTTCTGAAATACTCAAAGTGCTCTGAGAACAGAAGAAGAGATTTGTGTCTCCAGAAGAATTAATTTTTTCCCATTTAAAGGGCTTTGGTTAAACGTTATTCTATTGGGAGCTCTTACTCTTTTGCAAAATATAAAGAGATAGTCCATTTCACTGGAATATCACTATTTCAAAAGAAAGTTAAGATTTCCTTTTTCACATAAAATATGTTTTAAAAGATTGTGTCTGTTATTAAAAAAAACAAACCAATATATTTTTATGAGATGTACACCACTGTTACACAAGGCTTTCCCTACAATGTTATCACCTAGAACACCAAGGGTTTTACAGGAGTACAAAAAAGGGCTTTTTGTTCTTTTGCTTTTACCACAGCTGGAACTGTCAAGTCTTGGTCTATGGCTGCAGTTTCTGGGCCTAACATGCAGTAACAGAAATATGTGATAAGTATTAAGAAAAATAATGTATGGTTAGTTAAATGCTATCTGGTATTTTTTGCCAACACAGAAGATACACAGCTTTGCATCAGTACAAGTGTACACAGAACTTCTTCAATCATACTTGGATGTTAATCTTTCCAGATATTTTAGCTCTAATATACAGAAGCGTGTGTTCCAAATATTTTAATTAGAAAGTTTTTGAAAAGTTAGAAGAATCTAAAGTTTTTGATATATCCATGTAACATCCCATTGTTCTTTGTATTGTATGTTTTATCATGAAAAGAAAAAGCCATGAAGTACATGAGAGATTATTCTTAGGAGGGAAGTTCTTGGACAGAAACTGGATTATTAATTCACGCAAAGAGAAAAAACAGGTAGTGAGAGAGGAAAGGCACAACGTTTCAGCTACATCAACTGCAATACAAACTGTATTGGCTTCTATGTGGATTTCAGACATCAGTTAATTCTATGCACTGTCGATTCAACAGATACTGAAGAGAATCAAATAATATATACATACCATTAACAAATATTCAAACAAACTTAATGAGATGGTGATGTTTTCATATGCACAGTTGTTTATTACAGAATAGATTGAAAATACGTATACGACAGAACAGCCGTATAAAGGGGCCGGGCAGAACTTTTGCATATTACGTTACCAACCAAAACATCTTCTTAATTTCTTTTTATTGTCACACAAAATGGACTCTGCATTTGAAACTGTTAAAAGTTACATGCTGAAGTGTTAATACTCACGCTGTTCTCATCTGTAAAGACAATTTATTTTTCTATGTGGTAAACCTAGATTTATTATACAGTTAAGTGAACTGAACTTAAAAAAAAAGCCTATCTAAATTGTAATACGCAGAGCAAATATGTACAACACGGACTGAACTGGCTGAATAAGAACCTTCAGAGTTGCACTTCCAATAAATTGATAGTTACTCCTTTCAGAAATGACCCTTCTTTTAGAAAGATTTGAATGTTGTTTGTGTCCTACATCATCTCTTTTTGAATCAATGAACTCCTGGATAATAGGGCATTATGAAGCAGTAACATAACCTTATTTTATCTCTCTTCTTCTTATTTTATTTAGTGCAATTTTATATTTTATGGTTCACTGTTTAAACACTGCTGTCTCTTGGCTAAAAATCTTGTATGTAAAATCAGCAAATCATTTTTAAAACAGACTTTAGCTATGACTTTGTGAACAAGCGATTGAAAATTCTTTTATACTAAATTATTCTCCTCAGGTAGTATGTATTTTGGGGAAAGTAGGCTTTGTTTTGTCACTGAGAAGGTTTTTCAAGTGGAAGTGGGTTATTCTGTACTTTGAGCAATAATAAAAGGTATGAGTCTGAGATGTCATGGATACACCTAGCAGAGGAAGGAAAAAGTGGGACTCAGTGTCTCAAAAGTTGGGTTACTAAAAACAAAATAGTTCTTTTGTAACTTATCTTTCTTATAGGTCCTAAAATCACACTGATTAAAGATACAGAAAAGCACTTTTCTGCAGCTACAATATGTACTTGTTGATATGTATATAAATCTCCAGGATTTCCTTAAGTGAGATAAATTCCTCAAACTGCCTGGACAATCTACACTTTTTACATATTAAAAAAAAAAACAACAAACCAACCCTGATCTCAGGCATTTAGTCTTAAACAGGCAAAGTTCAGGTAAATCAAATCCATGAAATGACTAATGCTTCTTGACCTGAAATCTCTCAGACTATCAGAAAACTGAAGTTACTAACTGAAGTTAGTAAAACACTATCTTCATATAATGCATCACTCTGTGCTGAGAATTGGGTGCCTAGTTGAATTCTGTAATTTCTGTCAATTAGTGTAAAGTGTTGTTCTTTAAAAAGTACAACACAAACTGTGCCAAAGATGATGAGTCCGTCAACATTCCCAACAGCTGAGAACTAAACGCTACACCATCTGCTTGCTGAAATAAGGTGGCATGTTAAAATGTTCTGGTGGAATACAAATTAAATGCCAATTCTGATTGATATGCCTAGGACTTATTTTTTAATTATTTTAATAGTTTTGTTCTGATACTACCGATCACCTTTGTAATAGAAAAAGACACCTTTGTAATAGAGAAAGATCCTTTGAAAGCATCACCTTTTGCCATATCTGCGAGAGCAGAATAGACAGAGATTAATTGAACATTTTAATGTGTTTGATTTCCCTTTCCTTTCAGACAATCAAAAATAAGAATGTAGTACACAAATGCAAGGCAAAGTAAAATTAGCTGGCACATATAACTGTTTTAAAGGTAACAAAAAGAATAAATTAAGACTCTTAGAAGAAAGTCAATTCACTTCTTTTGCAAATTATGAAATGCTTTTGGGTTTGATATTAGTTTTCTGAGAAAAGAAATAGCTAACAGCAGATAAAGTGAGAACATGTTACCATCAGAACTGCCTTTTCTGCATATATGCATTATACATTACATGAGATATTGAAAAATTGTGTTAAAAGAATGTCAGAGTTCAAAAGTTAGGGATTTCAGAATTAAGGATGACAGCGTTCTCGATCTGCCTGCCTGTGCAAATACAATTTGATACAGTCTTTGCATACACAATCAGATAATATTTTTGCCCACAACTCCTGTCTCTTTCAGTGAATATTAATTTTGATACAGCCATTGCAGAGCTTCCTTTCCTATTGGTATACACACTTAGCTTGTTACTATTTCACAGTCTTGGGACAAAGCAGCTCATGCTTTTAATCTTCCAAACACGGTTGGCATCCCAAATGTCTAGTAACCTATGCATGGCCTTTTCCATCGCCAGTTTATGGATTGCCATCAGAAAGTGATCTTTATGGCTGGTACCACCATTTTTCAAAACAGCCTTTGCAGCAGTATTTCACCTTTAGAAAACTGAATTCATGTTCGACTTAATTTCTCCAAAGGTGATACTCCATTTTTTTCTGTAGATATCGTGTGGCCAAAACAGAGTGAGTTGTCTATGCAGATATCATGTTTATTAACGGACAAATTCATATGATAAGTAGTAAATTTAAGTTAAACATTAAAATAAGGTTTGCAATCTTTTCTAACAACTTTACAAAAGTGAAAAAAATTTGAACGTTGCTTATACATTGGATATGTAAAACTAAACTCACTGACTTCTAAGAGATTTTTCTTAGACAAAGAATGGAAAAAAAATCAAATACTCTATGGGAGAAAAGCTTTTCATAAGGTATTGAAAGACCATATGGCTATGGACCACATTCTCAAACAACTGCCTCATTCTCTAAGTATGTAACATAGAATAGGGGGCACAATTGTGTAATCACTTTCTCAGATTACGACACTGTTCTTTCAGTACAAATGAGCTATGACAGGACTGGAGAAATCCTTATATTCTTTATATTCCTAGAATTCACATAGGTTAACCATTGTATATCCATAGGTAATAGATAAAATTATAGATAAGATGTAAAGAACTGTTAACTTCTTAATGTAAAGATATATTTATATTTTTTGTTTATATTTATGTGTGTATTTGTATTTAACTTTAACTTATTTTTAATATTTTTACATATATATGTTTATATATACACATATACACACACATATATATGCATATGTATGTATGTATAATTCAGCCCTGGTAACAGGACTGCGCTATCCACTTAATTTCAGGATTTTATTATCAGTTATAGTCATTCCTTTACTTAGCAAATCAGTTTGGGAGCCTATAGGTAACAATCACATTTAGAAATAGTAATGATTTTCTTAAAAACACCTATTTTATTCACTATGTGACACTGGGATCACGCCATCAAAAATAGTTACTTAAAAAGAAGCTAAATAAATAATTATAAAAATAGCTTATTAAATGAAACTTTCTCTAGTTTGGGCAAACTTCCGCTAGCCCAGAAGAAGATTTCTATGCCTCTACCAGCTGTCAGGTTCCTGTTGCAAAACATATACTTACTGAAGTTATTATAAGATTTATTTTTTTTTAATCATGGACAAATTACAAGTTTTCCCTTCACCTTCTTTCAGAAATGGCTAACTGTAAATAACTTTGAGATGCAAATATCAGAATTCCAAAAGTCAGTGCAGGAAGCCAGATTTCAGCAGCAGGCAAAAGCAGGTCCTTATTAGATTGAAATGCAGACACTTGTGGGTGCATCAATACTGATGTAACAACAAAAATAGTAAGAAGAATGACACTGCTGCTGCTGCTACCTGCAGTATTATAGGAGTATTTTTAAAGACAAAAAAGCTTCCTAAGAAGTCACAGGAAGGTAGAAGATTTCCTGGGTCTAGCTTCCTCTGTCTCTGTGATTCTTCTGTTACGGCAACATAAATACAGGTTTGTATTAGTTTTGGCCCAAAAGTGAGAATAAGAGGCTATGAAATTGAAATTGCAAAAATAACTATTATGTCTTTAATGGCATGCATTCCATACTCTACACTAAAAATTTTTTATAGTAATTGTAAAACCTATTTAATTAAGATTTATTATCTTATCAAATAGTATGATTTTCTATAAAATAAACAAAGAAATTTAGAGGGCCATTGATCTTATGAAGTATCTTGATTATGCAGACATATGTAGGCACAGTGTGTGAGATACAATGACTTTCTCTTGTGAAGGTGCATACAACATAAAGTGATTGAAACATGAGGAAAGTTGGGTTTTTTTCATCAGTTTTTTCATTCTGGCCTACTCTCTATGAAATGTGAATCCATATCACTTCTCTCAAATTATAAGTGACCAATAAAAATGAGCAAGGAGACAAACAAAAATTACACTTGTATCTTAGTACCAAGAATTTTTCTTGGAAAGAAAACCAGAATCTCCAGGTGGGAATTTCAGTCAGTTCTGGAGATCATAAATGAAAATGTCGGGGAGTGGGGGGGAGAATAATAAAAAAAAATATATATCTGAATTAAATATTTTCAAAGCGACATTTTAAAGTAATTTTTATCTGAAATATATTTACATTTGTAAACTGCTGGTTGTGGAAAATTCCTAAGTAGTAACATGAGAACTCCTTATTGCTCTCCCTGAAGACTGTTACCCAAAGAAGAGCTAATGTGTTTTGGGTACACCTGAGGAAACAGAGTCTTTTTTAAAAAAACTTGTTAGTTCTGTTTATGGCATCAGATGAAAATTGGTTGACAAGGTGCAATCAGGTGGAAAATTTTGTTTCCACATTTATAAATTGCTCTGGGCAAAACCATTCTGCAATTTGCATAGCTTTCCTTTAAACTAAAGATCTGTCTTCTTCACTTACATATCCTATCACTCCTTGAAGAAAAGCTCATAGACTTGAAAGTCCCATTTAGAAAAAGCTAAATTTCATATATATGTAAACATCAAAACACATGTGTAAGTTTAAAAGCAGGGTTGTATTTTTGGAAGTCATTTTAAGCCCATTTGCTAAGGTTATAAGGACTATGTGATGTTTCTATGTTTTTGTATGGGATATGTGCGTATGTATGTGTATATGTATATGTTTTACGATATTGGCCATAATTCATATGAGAGAAAACATAGTTCTGTTGGCCATTGGACTAACTTTTTTTTCCCCTCTTTTTTTTTTTTTTTTTTTTTTTTTTACACAAAGATAGCATAAATTGGTGGTTTACAATCCTGACTGATTGACTTTTCATATCACAAACAACCTATTCAGGCAGTCTGCCTTACAAATTAGGTGGTAATTCTTATCTATGGAAAATTAAGACATTTGGAATGGAATGGAATGGAATAGAATAGAGTGGAATGGAATAGAATAGAGTAGAATAGAATAAGAATAAGAATAGAATAGAACAGAATAGAATAGAATAGAATGGAATAGGAATAGAATATTTCAGTTGGAAGGGACCTACAACCATGATCTAGTCCAACCGCCTGACCAATTCAGGGCTGACCAAAAGTTTGAAGCATGTTTGGGGCATCGACCACCTCTCTAGGAAGCCTGTTTCAGGGTTTGACCACCCTCTCGGTAAAGAAATGCTTCCTAATGTCCAGTCTAAACCTCCTCTGGCTCAGCTTTGAACCATTCCCATGTGTCCTATCACTGGATCCCAGGGAGAAGAGCTCAGCACCTCCCTCTCCACGTCCCCTCCCCAGGAAGCTGCACAGA